>JAVQJX010065824.1:0-11063 GCA_036025115.1 Ambassis agassizii
AGATTCAATATGATTTGCGGTCTGCAAAAGATTTTTTTTAATGTGAATATTTTGTCTGTACTGTTGTTGTTGGTGAGTTCAGTTTGTTATATGAACATTATTCCAGAGTCTCTGTCACATATTAGAGGGATTATACAGACAGTTGCTTTCGATTTCTTACACACTGTACCTTTAATGATCTTGTTCAAGTCAGGCGATCATAGAAATGTCAAACAGATGATGTGAGGGCAGCTCAGTGTCAGCATGAAAGGGTGAGCTGTGACTTTTACATTATTATACATAGGCAATTAAAATGTGTTGTTTGTGTAGTCATAGTGCAAATAAGTGCATGCAGTCTCACGCACTTACACACAGGGGGTGATTCACCAAATTGTTGGAATACTCCTTTAAGAGCCACCTCCAGTCTGTTATTTCTGCTGTGTGTAGGAGATTGTTTGGAGCTTTGACAACATGTTTGTCTACATATTTGTGTGTGATTATGTGTAAACTCCACTCTGCTTTGGAGCTCCTTAAACAATGTCTTTACGGCAGAGCTTATCTATCTAAGTCACCGATTAATGTTTTTGATGTGATTGAACTTAACGTCTCATCCTGTCCCTCTGCTCCATGCCTTTATCTCCTGAGTTATAACTGCAAGGCCGTACAGAAACTCATCCACCAAAACTGTCTTCTGGCATTTGGGTGATTGGCAGCTCTAATTGTTGTTATTTCCCCAGCGACGTGTCCTTCAGAGCTGTACTGCTGCTGCTCTGGTGATGAGTCTAAGCCCCTGTTCCCTCCCCCCTCCCTCCCCCCCGCCAGATTAAAAATTAGATTAGCCGTCTTTGTTAACAAGACGAGCTTTTACTTAAAAAAAACTATAATTTATTGGAGCTGTTATTGCAGCAGCCACTGTGTGATAGGACAGGATATGAGAGGATATTTTTCTGTTGTGCAGTGTAAAATGACACATCAGAAAAAAAAAAATAAAAATAAAATGAGGCTCCCCTGACTGCAGCAGTGCTGGTGGAGAGAACAAGACCACACTGCTGTCTGTTTGGTTTTATCACAGCTCGGTACTCGACTTCACCCAGAAGGGAGTCAGACTCAAGTCCAAAGAGCAAACCCAATTAATAAACATGAGAGGACAGGATTGGCCCGATTGCTTGCAAAGGGAAATATGTGAGGAAAGTTGTGCAGTGTGTGTGTGTGTGTGTGTGTGTGTGTGTGTGTGTGTGTGTGTGTGTGTGTGTGTGTGTGTGTGTGTGGATATCAGAGAGCCTGTGTGATATCTACTTAAAAAAAAAAGTGGGACAGCAAGCCTGGTGCTCCTGGAATGACTCAATGAGTCCATAGAAGGCTGGCACAGTGGGGTGTTCGAAAACAGGTCTGACTTGGACTACTTTCAGGCAGCATGAGGGCGATCTGTATGTGGTTTCAGTCGTTGCTGCGAGGCAGGGGAGCTTTCTCCACTTTACTCTCAGCTCACAGGGGCGACGCTCTGTAAATGATCGGGAGTTTGGAGAGAGCATGAAAGGATGCTCATATCTTTTTTATCAAACATAAAGACACCAGCCGACCTGCAGAGTGCACCGAACTGCAAGGACACACACACACACATACATGCGTGCCATAATTTAAAAAGTTCACCCAACAGATGTGAGAATAAATCTTTTTTTTTTTTCTTTTTTTGTCCTTGAGTTCCTCATACCTCATTCCTAGTGGGCCAACAAATTAGCATCTCATTAGCAGTCTCACAAAAATTCTATCGACTTCCCTTGCTTCTTCTGGATGGGTTTTAATTACTCTAAGTGTATAAGGAATTAGAATGGCATACCCCCCTGTGGCCCCGGTGGAGGTGGTTGTTGACCTTGAAAGGAATTTGCCCTCATTTGTCTTCGGTAGTGCTGAATGGACGTTTCGCGTGTGGCAGTAACCCAAACGAGATGTGGCAGGAGGCGGATGATGCAGAACCTGGCAGGACCAATATGCCTCTCCATCTAGCAAGCCAATAATCAAAACCGGACCTCACTGCCCTATGCATCCATTCCCTGTCTCGCTACTCGTTAGCCATCCGCTCGATCCTAAGTGCTCCGGGCATCTGGCTTGAGCAGGCCTTTCCTTTCCTTCCCATCATCTGCTTTCCAATAATCATCCCCTGCCTCTCTCTCTCTCTCTCTCTCTGTGGAGTCATTTTGTCTTCTGGAAAAGTTTTTCCCTGAGTAATCCAATAAGAGTGTGGACTGGTGGGCTGTATGCCTGCTGCGAGATGTCTGAAGTTGTTTACTTACTTGCCCCAGGCTAATCTAATAACTTAATGATGGGGAGAAGCAGTTTTGCTATGTCCAATGGGCTCCTTCGAGCATCGTTTACCAGATACGATGGAGTATCCAGGCCATTACCACATCTTCTTCTATCAGCTTGTAATTTGATTTGAACTTAATTTCTGTGTTTTATCATTACGCGTCACTTATTAGCCGTCTTGTAATGAGATCTTCTGGAGTTTTTGAGCCCTCTGCCGCGCTGGCAAACTGTCTTACAGATTGATATTTAATAAAGCAGTGTAATTCTTATGGGCGTGCTGTCTGTTTTAAGCTTTTGGAGCCACAAAGGAGAAAAATAAAAAGCGTCAGTCAGTACATCTCTTTGCAGTGAGCCTCTGAGAACATTTTAGTTTTTGTGAGCCTGAGGAAAAAAAACATCAGCTGCAGCTACAGACTCACAAAGACACACCAAAATATCCAGGTACAGCGAACGCAGCAGAGATGCTACTCTGTTTATTATTCTTCTCATTATCCAACCTGGCTGTTTGCAGAGAAAATCTACTATGAAACAGATGATCACCACAGGCAGTCACAAAACAGATGCTTGGGTGCTTTTTGTCACAAAATTAAGATCTTTCAGTTGTCTTTTTCTTGTCATGTTTTGCCTGTATGTGTGAAGCAGAGATTCACTCGGAGACCTCTAGAGTGACAGATGTCAAACTGAAACACTCTTGTGCCAGAAAATAGGTCAAGTATGCAAAGAAATGTTGACTTCAATACTTTAATTGTTGTCCCAAATTTTCAATGGTGTTGTTTATTGTTCAAAGTTGTACTTCAAAAGTTATAGAGGCAGGCAGGCATTTATGCAATATGAAGCTCACACCTGCAGACACCTGTCACTCAAAGTGGTCAAGCTGTACCAGGCTGTAAACATGTTTATTTCTGCTGTAAAGCTGACCATTTTAACATGGGAGTCTATGGGGATTGACTCGCTTTTAGAGCCAGCCCCTAGAGGCTGCAGGGGGAACTTTTAACTGCTCCAATGACTAACTCCAGTTAATATTTTTACAGTCCAAAGTTCAACAAAAACACAAAAAGTTTCATTTGCACCTGAAAAAAATAAACTATGTTTTCAAACTTTAAACAGTGGGAGCTGGAGCTGATTTGAGTTTGAACTTATTTATGTAGATACATTCACAAAAATTCATTTTTCTTTTCTTAAGTGCACAGCAGCAGCACAGTGAAGTAAACAGACAGACTGTATTTTTCCTGTTTAGCTTATGTAGACTGATCAGAAGTGCAGGAGTTAGAGTTTCATTATATTGGGTCAGCAAAGCGAATAATGTCTGGTTATTATTTACAAAATCAAGCTTTAACCCACCCTTAGGGAATTACTTCATAATATATAACCTAGGATGGTCTGCCTTTATAACTTTTCAGATTCCAACAAAAACATGAATTTAAACTTGTAGCTCATACTGCTACCATATAACCAGATTTTAAAGATGTAGATCTTCAAATGTGGTTGGAGGTCCATGTCCTAGTGTTTTGTTTTTATTATTCTTATTTAGATTTTACTTTTAAATGATGTCAGAACTAGCTTGACACTGTCTAAATCTCAACCATAATTGAGTTTGGACGTGCAAAAAAAATCATGCATTTGGGTTAAACATGATCTGTTAGCATCATTCCCACAGTGTCTAATGACTCAACATCCTCTTTGGGAGTCTTGTAGTAATAACTGACTTGTCCTTCTTCCAAAGCATGGACCTAAAATAACTAAATCACCTGGTCACAGCAGAGTAACAGAACTGAATAATCATGGTGTTAAAATGATCCAACTTCACCCTGTGAATCCTGTGAATTCGCTCCGATAAACCCTCGTTTTTCATTTTGTTTTTTACATGCTAACACTCTCATTGTTTGCCTTTCCAAACTATCCGTCTTATCTCGGCGGGCTTTGTGAGCGTTGCCAGGCGCTCCCGTCTCCACAGGAGGCCTCAGCATCCTACACTCAGCAGGTCTGGCATCCTGTTTTCGCTCCCGTCTCTTTTGATTTGACCAACCTCAAAAAAAAAAAAAAAAGTGCGACGCCTGTCTCTCTGCTGATAGTGTGTCAGCCAGTCAGCGCCCCATGGGGTAGATATTTGCATATTAATGTCAGCTGTGACTTTAGAAATCTTCAATGGGAGAATTATCTCCAGAGAAAGAAAGACCTGCTCTTTGGGCTCTTCATCTTATTCATTTCCACTATTATTTTTTAAACAAAGCCTCATTTCTCCATTGAGATAAAGAATTACTGTGTTATGTTTATATTCATTTGGCAGAAACCTGTGGAGGATTGCTTTTTGCTCTTTGAAATGGAAGAAAAAAAAAGTTTTTGCTTTGTTTTGTTCTCTGCTTGTTCCATCTGTTGTCCTCCTGTGTTTTCTTATGTATAACACTGTCTTAGTCGATGAACAAAAGCTTTTTGTGCATCTTGAAGTGAAGTTGCATCTCCAAATATACTCACCCTCCCTTTTTTATGTAGCTGTGAGGCAGGAATGTGTGCTCTCAGATCACAGACATCACTTAGCTCTGGCAGATCTGCCTCATTATTCATTTATTCTACGGAGTGTTTTTTTTTTTTGATCCACGCTTTGGCGTCACCTCAGCAGAGCGTTATCTGCCGGGCGAACGCATGATTTCTGTTCATCTCTACAATCCCGACACCACCTACCCTGTCGTGTTCTTTAAACCGATGTGACAAAGAAAAAAAAATTTGTCATGAGTGGTTTCTAGGGACGAGCCAGGCTCTCGGTGTTTGAGCCACATTTTAATGATGCGCCCTGTTGCACGCCTCTCGAGCTGAATTTCATCATAGAGGAAAAACAAACAGTGTGGAGTGAGGATCAAAGTGTCATTTGAAATGCTATCATCAAACAGAGCTGAAGGGACTGACAGCTCCTCCCAGCTCTGGATGGGAGAGGGAAGAAGTCTTTGTTTCTCTCCAAGCCTGATGACTGGTGAGTCAGCCGGGACAGAGAGGAGAGGAAGAGGAGAGGGAAAAGAGAGAAAGAAGGGACGATTATGGGGAAAATGAGAAGGGAAGAAAGAGTGAAAGCAGCATATTGACATGTGCACATCTCACAGTGAGCTAATAAGCTCTTTTAAATGAATCAGCCGGTGTCTCCATACATCATGCTGACTTTTTTATCTTAATGGATGATACAAATCTGCTTCTCAGAATGCCCACAGTTCTTTTTAATCAAAGCCAGATCCTTGAGCTAAATCAATGCAAATGTAAGCTCACATTTGAGCAAAGGCATATATTAACAAGACGTGTTTTTACAAAGTACACATTTGTCTTCATATTAACCCAAATGGAGTCTATTTCTGGATATTTGTGTCCTCACTCCAGGGCAGACATTAAATAGTATAAATCTAGAGTGATTCTTTGTTGCTGATTTGTTCCCTCTTTTTTTCTTTTTTTTTTTACTCAAAGGCCTCACTCAGTCTGAAGTTATTTCAGTGGCGGTATAACCCCAGAAAGACCTGAATGTGTTTGCTTGTCAATCTTTGTCTTTGTGCTCAGCATTTGGCAGGTTGTGGCCTGGGACATCTGCTCCACAATTAATCTTCTCACGGTCTCATTGTTTATGAAAAGCATCCTCCTCTCTTCACTCGCAGGACTAAGACGTTTGAACCTAATTCAGGTTGCAGTTTCATGATCATCAGCGCAGCGTTTTTTTCCTTCAGTAGGAAGATTATAAGAGTGTTGCGGCTCTGAGAAGCGACCCATTTATTCCATAGTTCTTCCTTCACCTCCTGGTCGACCCCAACAGCTTGCCCTTTACTTCATTCTTCAATCATGCACTTATAGTTCAAAGAGATGCATTTTTCATTTCAACCCATAAAATATTGAAATGCTTACGCAACATGTGCTCAGTCAAGCAGACATTAGAACCATGTCAGGGCAGGGTGGAGCAGGGCAGAGGGCCTGATCTTACATCTCTGGGATCTCATGGCTTATTTCCAACTATATAAATATATAAGATTTAGATCTTCTACATCTAGATAAAACACTTAACCAAAGTTCTTTTAAAACCTTGAGTCTGCACTCAAAATCAAAATCGACACACAATGAGCCATCTGACAAGTGACCTTGTGCTGTTCTGGCAGTGATTGTCTTCCTAAGTTGTAGTCACTTTGGGGTCATGTGTCCTCTTAAACTACTCATTTTCAATATTTCCTGTTAGTTGGTGTAACAACAGAATTGTCTTTTTTTTTTAATCAAAACTACATTACAGTATGTTAAAGTGATACACATCTGAGTCGACAAAGCACTACTAGCATCATGTTAATATGTTGACATCCAGAAGATTGATTCAGCCCATCCTCACCAGAAAACACGTGAGCAGTCAGCGTTTTCTAAAGCCACACCTCTACGTGGTCATGAGGGCGGATACTTCTCCCAACTGAATCCGAAGAAGTGAAGCCATTTCCTTGTAAAATGTGTCTGAATTCATCCGTTTAACGACACCCTCCCCTGTTTTTAATGCCTAACCAAAATCATCATCAAATTCATCAGACAAAACCTGGACCTCAGGGGTGACAGTGGTTTGTTTAACCATCCAGCCCACCTAATGAGCGTTCAGCCTAGTGTCTTATTCGTCTCCTGGTGACATGTCGCCGAAAAATGTCCATATGTCCATATATAGAGTGTTTTCTTATGAGGACGTGTTGGATTGATTACTGTGTCTCCACTCCAGGGCTGCGTCCTTCTACAAGAAGACAGATTGTGTCACATTGGCATGACAATGCTGTCCCATTTGGAAGGCACCTATATGCAGCCTATCCAGATGTCCCCGTTTACAGGGGACGCTCTCTGGATGTTTGTTGAAATATTCCTGTTTTATTGTAAAATCAGGGTCAGTACGGTGGTATTTTAGGACTCTAAACTGCCCACAGGTGTGAGTTAGCGACCTGTCCGGGGTGATAGATGGATAGATAGATAGATACTTTATTGATCCCGAGGGAAATTCAAGCCCACGTCCAGCGCCGGATAAGCAGGTTCAGAAAATGGTTGCATGTAAAACTTCTTCTAGTCACTACTAGCTTAGCTCATGATAGAAAACTTCTGAATAAAACTCAGCCAGAGGCTAGTAAAAGTGGATTTGTTTAATTCAGGGTTTTTCAACATCAAGTGGAGAGAGCCTTTGAAGGCTACAGCACCTAAACTGAGGCGCAGCATAGCCTAGCATGATAGCATAACTAGAGGGTAAGACAGAAATCTTCTTCTTAAAATAATGGCAGTGCCGCACCTCCAGCTGCAGCCGAGTGTCTGTCTTTATTGAAGGAATTATTGATGAAGCAGGACACCATGTTAACCCAGCAGGAGTGTGTGAAGAGGCCACTGTAAGCCAGGGGCGAGCCAGGACTGAACCGCTTAACGAAGGAAAGAAAAAGAAAGGGAGCGGTGGAGGTGGAGGGAGCTGCTTCTCTGCCCATGTGGCGTGACTGATGTGAGGAGAAATGTTTGGGTGGTGAGGAGTCTGCTCTGAGTCCCAGTGGAGTCTCATCAGTGGAGAACCCAAACTCAAACCCACACACACACACATCGCCCAACTGTGGCTGGACGAGAGGCTAAGTGGTGTGAAGCAGGGAGCTCTCCGACAAGCTCCATTACTCCTCCTCAGCCAATTCCCTCCGCCTGCCTGTCAGTGAAGAGGTGATGGGGTTGGTGTCGGGCAGTGGTGGGTCGATCAAAGGAGGTACGACAGAGCCAAGTCTCATTGGTTTAACAGCTCCCTCTTCAGCTGTTTTTATTTTTAGTAACTTTGTAATGTAAGCTCTAAATGTAATTAATTGTACCTTGTTACCTTGACTTCATATTGAAAGGCCTGTTTCTCTCGGTTCTCTGTTCAGAAACAGCTGAAGAGAGACGAGGGCCCGGAAGATAAACTGTGTCGCGGCTAAGTTGAAACTTGTTAGTATCGACCCTTTCAGATTGGGCACCCTTTCATTTATAATTCATCTCTGTGTGATAGGCACAGATGGAAGCTGGAGAGGGGTGGGGATGAATTTTGCTTTAGTACGTTTTCATTAGCAGTCTGAGAGGTTTTCCTGTAATGGCACTGCTAATGATGAGCCACAGGGGGAGGGGTGTGTTTCGGTGTCGGCTGTTGGTGTTGCCGATCTGTTTGGTGGGCCTCTGATGATGCATCTGCAGGACCTTGGTCCAGTGTCAAATGGAGCGTGGGGGGTGGGGGGGGGGTCGGTCCTTATTAATATTTGAGGAGCTCTCAGCTGTTTACTTAACAGAACATGCTTCGGGGCTTCCCTGAAGAGCACGTCGCAGAGGAGCTGACAGTGTCACCCTGTCACTCACTGCTCTTGTCCTCCACACCCCCCCCCCCCCCTTCTCGGTCTCATGGGTGCTGTAGTGCTACCTGTCTTCTTTCCCCTCGAGCTCCACCCTCCCTCCATCCATCACAGTCCCATCCTGCTGCTTCCTACCTGCCACCCTCTGTCGTGACTGTCATTAGTTTTCATTTGTGAGCCATGTTATACACTCCTTCACTGAGTGATTCATTGTTTTCCTGCCTGTGTCTCCCTTTCAATTTGTACACATATCTACATCTGGGATGTTGCTTTGGCATACTTTGTACATCACTACTGACTAAATACACATAACCAAACATCTTTTTCCACCACTATAGATAATAATAAGCTTTCACCCATACTGGCCTTGCTTGTCCCTTGCCCTCATTCTCCTGATGACTGCTCTCAAGTCAGACAGAGTTCAGGAGTTCATGCAGCTTTAATAACTCCCCCCTCCTTAATTTCTCACTGTCTTGTCTCTGCAGACATGACACAGTTCATACTGCTTAAAGGAGGGGTACAGTATTTTGAGAATTTGTGAGTTGTCATATTGACATCAAGAAAAATCCAGCTAAGTTACAATAAAGACAATAAAGGAAAATAAAACAGCTGGATGATATTACAGTGACACTTTAATATGCATCACTTTTTCTACATTAGGAAGACAGCAGTATTGTCAGGCGTTGACCTTAAAATGAAATATCAGCCAATAAGGTGAAGACGTAATGTTGTAATATTTGTGAGAAATTCCACGTTTGTGTGCAGTGTGGGAGTTTTTACAGTGTCTGAGACCTGCTCCTGCATTGCCATTCCTTCTCATTTTACAGAGTAGCTGACTTGGATTGTGAGGCAGCTGTTGATGAATTCTCTTTGTGGTTACATTTTCCCCATAGGCTGCATATTTTCCAAAAACTATAAGAGATGCATTGATCGTCTGTCTCACTTTGAAATATACTTTAAAGAGAATTCTTGCCACAGCAGACACCTTATATGCCAAAGGAAAGACTAAACATAACAATAATGATAATAATAAAAAAAGGATTTAAAAGGTTCTCTTTATATTTATAGGTCAGCTGTTCTTTCTTCTCCTGGCTTTCTGTTTCTCTCAGTTAAGCAGGATTTGTCACAGGTATTAGCAGGAAACTTTGGTTCCTATTACACTGCTGTGTCTTTTCTGTCCTGCTTTAAACCCCTTGCTTCATATTGGTGATCTCAATAATGAAAGCAAGCTCGATACACACGAATACGTCGCATAATCTTAATGGCAGAACCCACATCGGGCTGAGATGGAAGATCTGTGTGTGTGTGTGTGTATAAAACACCACATTAATTGAGGGAACAAGAGCTTCAGTCTCCCTAAGCCGGTGCAGGTCTCCTCTCATGTTAAGCTTTCTGCTGCAGCTTCATTTGCACACCTTATACCACGCTGTTAGCTCTTGTTTTTGTTTGATGCCGGGCTGAGTTTTTTTGTTTTCTCTCGTCTCCTCCAAGCGGACCTATTAGTTGAGCAAAACTGCACAAGTCTTAAGAGGCTGGTCACGTGTGTGTCTGTTGTTTCTCTAATACTCACTGAACACATTATTTTCTTCTTCTCCATCATCTGGACTCTTATTCATATAAGTCATGTAGGAATGTGTTTGTTCCTGTTCCTCCAATGTATATTAGAAATAGTAAGTGGAAGTTTAAAAAGGACACTGTTAAATAGCCCAAACTGAAAAATGCTTTTAAAGCTTTTGCAGTGTGCCGAACGAATGAAACGAAGGATTTCTTTGAAAACCTTGGTTGTCACAATGGTGGAAGGACAGATTGATTTAATACATTAATACAGTTCTTTATTGTGATGTCTTCATCGTGGATCTATTTCGATAAAAGGTTAAAGGTTCCATACACTGACTGCACTGTAAAATGGGAAAATATCATCTTTGGAGCACCGTGTGCGCCTACATCATCTATATTTAAAGGGTGCTGTGCAATGTTCATGCAGGTTAAAATACAGGTAAAAGGTACAGCAGGCAGCCTCGGCCTTAATGACAAAATGGCAGCTCTCTTGATCATGCATTTTTCAGTGAGAGCAGTTTGTGGCACACACACACACACACACACACACACACACACACGGTAAGAACTGGTCCGGTCCCTCATAAAACCCCAGGAGAGGTGTTGGGTTTAACCACGACATTTCAGAGCAAACTGTAGACAAGCCCCGGGGGTGTTCTGGTGACTGGATCTCCTTACAGTACGAGTGCAGATGTTGTCATGAGGTTAAGAGGGTAAAAATTAGAGGAGAGCCTGCAGGCTAATGACCGACTCAGGGGAAGATGTGCTCAGTAGCTACTGCATGGAGAGGGATAGAGGAGAGAGATTCAGACCTCTGATGTGATCACTGGTAGGACATGTAAGAGAATATGTCTTATCACTAATCAGACTTCTATTAGCCATCGATTAGATGGACGATGA
>JAVQJX010065827.1:0-11762 GCA_036025115.1 Ambassis agassizii
TTGACTGCACTCAAAACTGAACAGGATGCTTGTATGAAAAAAAGGAGGATGAATAAAAGAGAGTTGAATTATGGGTAGTTTTTAGCTTTATTGATGGAAGGTGAGCGAGTGTTTTCAGCCCTTTTACGGTGAGTGAGTGTCAAAGTGTTTCCAATCACCAGAAAGTTTTTTTTTCCACCACAAAGCCAGATGTTGAAAATGGGTGTCTTCCTATATCTGGTCGTCCCTTATTTGGACCAATACGGTAAATCACTGCTGTAATTTTGGTTATTTCTGAGAATGACACAAATGTGGGGCTTTAGCCACACAGACACACAAAGTCTGCTGGAAAATCCCAAAGCTGTGTGAGATCAATGTGGATTGACCTGAGCGGAGAGACGTACGCTTCGTCACTCCAGGGGCAGAGACACAACGGCCGACCCCACCTCAACCCCCACTGCCGCCACACACACAAACACACACACACCCAAACTCTTACATAATACCACAAGCATTACGTAAGAGCTCTGCGGCTCCAACACACACACACAGAAAGAGAGCGAGAATCCTACAAATGCCATACATCATTAAAGGGATCTGAGGAGGCCGCAGAAAAGACGCTGCTTTATGTAGGTGACAGATGGGCTTTTCCTCCATCTATGACAAAGCATGTGGTAGCATCTGTTGTGTTGGACAGATGCATGCATGCTCTGTGTAGTGGGAGATTGCCGTCAGAAACGAGTAACGGATACGACAATGGCGCTTCACTGAAGCAACATCATGTGCTTAGTGAGTGGTTTTTAACCCAACTTTAGTTCATTTGACACATTATAGCTGTATAGCATGGACTTCACTTAACAAAACCTAACTTTCTACATCACTGCCAATCATTCAATACAGTTGATGCTAGAATAAAACCAATTGAGACCTGGACAGTTTTTGTACCAGGCTGTAAACATGTTTATTTCTGCTGTGAAGTTGGACATGTTAACATGGGAGTCTATGGGAAATGACTCGCTTTTGGAGCCAGCCCCCAGTGGCTGCAGAAAGTTGCCTTGTTGGTGTGAACTGAGAAGTATTCAAACATGTCTTTGCGCCTTTTAATACATCACACTGTATCTTGACACAACAAATAGTCTGCTTGTTACCTTAAAGGACCAATAATCCCAGATCGTAACAATGCTTTAAACTTAGGCATTCTCCCAGCATTTCAGTCCTAATCCTACAGATGCATTTTAATGCATTGAGAGGTACTGTAATGCACCAGAGGCTCAAACACAGCGCCGTTCTGACAAGAGTCATTTAGGCTCAGTGTTTAATGCAAACATACATTTATTCTCTGAACTGAACAGCTTAGGATGGGCACACCATGTGCATGTCCGCTGCAGAAATGTGATGTAAGTCTAAAATGTTCGACCCTGTGGCCTTACGCCTGCTAGTCGTTAACAGTTTAGTGCAAAAGAAAAGCATGCGACTACACACATACACAAACTGCAGCATGTGGTTGCATTTATTTTCTGCCACAAGTGCTTACAAGTAAGTGGGTGGTATTACCTAACACGTCGGACATTCGTCAGCCGGGGGAAAAAAAAAAGTGTAGAAATTAAGAGAAAACAAGAGGGAAGCACGAAGAGAGGTCGGCTCTATTTACAACACGTTTCCTGTAAATGGCCGGCTAGGCATCAGCGTTGGATAAATACAAATAAACATCAAAGTCTCAATGTCATGTGCAGAATGTACAGACGGAACTTTTTAAAAGGAAATAATAAAGCAAAGAAGGAGCGACTTCAGTTTGACTTGTCCTCTGCTCTGCTCCTCTACAAACTCTTCCTGTGAGTGTCTGCAGCCCCAGGCCTCAATTAGCACCAGAGGTGACTCAGAGAGTGGAGGGGAGGGGTGACGGGTTCACATTAGCTGCCCACCTTTGAGCTACAGTAGCTGGGCAACTAACCTCGTCCTGCCCTGCTTGTTAGTGCGGAAGAACTCATTTCTGCTCTTTGTTGTGGCCCTTAGATTGAGTTCAACAACTTTTTTATTCTTTTACAGTTCTGCTTTTGGACTTTGGAAAAAAAAACATATTCCGAAATGTCATCTGTTTATGGTTTATAATATCTACATAAGATTATGGTGAGTCGGCTGACAAACAGATCTGTTAAGGGAGGTGATGGACAGGTACTTATAGTAACCCACAAACAGAGATATTTCTTTAAACCGGACCATTCATTTACAATAGCATCACACTAATTACTTAATTTCATGTAATTTTTTTTAATTGTATATACTTTATTGATCCCTTACAGGGAAATTTAAATCACTCCTATACATTTTTTGTACACACCACGCCACACCAATGCACATGCACATGCATAGAGGAGAGGTTGAGTGGAGGCGGCGCAACAAGCTGCCAGGGCCCCGAGCAGGTTGGTGGTTCGGTGCCTTGCTCAAGGGCACCTTGGCAGTATCTCAGGAGGTGAACTGGCACCTCTCCAGCTACCAATCCACATCCATGTGTCTTGGTCCGGTGCCCCTCAAACATGAGGGGCAGGCACTACATGATTTGTCAAACCAATAAAAGACAACTGAACGCAGCAGAGTCTCCTGATGGTGACAGTTTACAACAAATATAGTAGCTGGTGGTGGTAATGCATCAATAGGCCAACCAACCTGAAGGAGGAGGAAGAGGAAGAAGGAACAAACATGGACGCTAACGGGCACGCTGCTGCTGTCTGTGTAGCTATCTGGAGTGAAACGTCCTGTGAATGGAAGGCAGCATTGTATTGTATCATCTTTCTTCCACATACAACACAGCGCTGCCTTCAAATCACAGGAAGTTTCACTCAAACTCAGGGTTCCAGTAAGAACAATGGGTGGTTAATCTGTCTCAGCACAGCGCCCTCTGCAGGCTCATAGTCGTTACACAGTCATTAGACACAGCTGGTACTGACAGCCAGACCAACACAGGTAACTCTCAAAGACATTTAGATCCTTTGTTTGTGAGTCTCACATAGACCCACACACTGAGCTCCTCTAACACACAGAAATCTGATGGAGCTGCTTGGAGGAGCAGAGAAACGTCTTTAAGAAAACTCTACAAGTCCTTCAACCCTATGAACTCTACACTATCGCATCAATAGTGGGGAAAAATACAGATAAGATGAGAAATATGGTACTTTTGGCCTCAACGTCACTATCCCAGCAGATAACCATATCAGATCAAGACGTGACTCTGGTTTCACGGAGACATACATTCAGAATCAATCACGGTTGTCTCCACGGTGACAGGTTCAGCACTGTGACATGCTTTTAACGAGTGCTGGCTGAGAATAGGTACTCCTGCTCTCTCTCCCTGTACACTCCGTGTCAGAAACACTCCGGCATGTTCGTCTCCGAGGAGAATTCCCCCCCCCACCCCAGAGAGGCGTCATATTCATAGAAACATGTCTATTTCTGACTGAGTGACGTGATAGGAGGTAGGAGGTAAAACTACCGGAGAGGTTAGATTTAAATCATGTGGTACCCGGAAAGATAGGAAAACGATAGGAAAACGACATGAAAAGACGAACGGAAGGGAGTTGAATGTGTTGGTGTGTGGAGGCAGGTATGAGGGGGGGAGATGAGTGACAGTAAGAGCTGCTTTTTGTTGCAGATGGTAAAAACTACACACTGAACATTAGGATGTGTGTATATGTCTGTGTGTGCTGTTTCCTAGCTAAAGGTTACATGGTAATACTGGCATTTAATCGGTGTGGCAGCAAACGTGGGCAGCAAGAAATCAGATTATGACCTGCATGACCCGGCAGTGATGATGACCTAGGAAGAAAGTCACATCACAGACGGGGTTCCTGCCACACTATGGAAACATAGAGTAGCTTAAAACCTCACATCCCTATGCTTTGGATTTGGATTAGCATGCCCTGATATGAATTGAAAGAGTGTATATTGTTGGAATGTTTTACACATAAAAACACTGAGCAGTATCAACAGTCATCCACTACCCTGAACGCTTAGCAGTGCGTTTCAGAAGCATCCCAGATCGAGCGGACAGGAAGTCAGGCACCGGAACACCAGAGAGAATCCGGTAGATTTTCAAAATAAAATCCCATGAGTGAACTCTCACTGATTTAACACAGAGAAACAGCCACAGCAATATGCGAGGAGAGATTGATCTGGGAAGCAGAGAGGAGAGCAGTAAACAGAGATTTGAATAAGATGCTCTGTAAACAGCCTGATACATGTAGAGAGGAAACTAACCAGCAGCTAAACAGACAGATTACTACCTGAGCGGGAGGACACACGCATGAATTGATGCTGGATATGTTTATGCATCCAGTGTAAATGTGGGGTTATAGATGGAGACTGTTGCAGCCCTTGGAGACACATAAACTTTACAGTTTTCATCAGTGCAAAGTGCAATGTGATTTGTTGTGCTTCCAACACTCACAGCAAGATAGAGAACGAGACTCTGTAACAAAGAAGACAACATGCTGAGCATGTCAGCTGTGTGGGAATACTTTAAACAGAGCGTGTAGGGAGAAGGCATGATTCTTTGCGTGCTTTGATTTAGTTATTAAATGATAGAAATGAAACCCCATTAAACAACAAGTGATGGAGAAGGTCACATTTAAATGCAAGTTTGGTGTAGAATGGAACAGAAAAAATTAACGTCAAAGAAAGCATGTTAGCAGTTTTTAAGTATTTTTTTTAGTTTATCTATACAGTAGTCCATCTGTCTCAATACAGATTCATGGATGGCACAGCTACATTAGGAATATCATGAACAGCTTTCTATTCCAAATCTACTGTTTATTTAGTAACAATTATAAAAAAAAAAAAAAGGAGTCTACAAAATCACCATTTTTCCTTACACAACACAGCAGTTAGCAATTAGGAGCTAAGAAGCGAGGCTGCACAGGGGTTACTTGTAAGGCCACTGTAGCTCAAGGGTGGGCTAGTGTGAACCTGCCAACCCCCCCAATGCGCCACCTCTGGTGCTAATTGAAGCCCGAAGCTGCAGAGGAACACTTTATAGCAAAGCAAGACTTTTTATATTTCCACTTTCTTTTCTCTTATTCATAACATCCGCACCATCTTTGAGCCGTTTGTGGCCTATATCCAAACTCCATGTCACTGTATGTGACAGTCACTGTGTACAAAAACACTACACGGTACTCATAAAGCATAAAGGTCTTGAATCATCAGTCATGCATTAAAATGTGAAGACTGACAATAGGGAGTAATGTGAGACGTGCTGTAGCCGTGTTCTGATTTACTTTACACTGCGCCGGTGTAATGGGCTTCTCTGACAGCATGTGACTGCGAGCCTGCTGCTTAATTACAAACACATTTGCGGAGGTGGAATGCTTGTAAAAAAAAAAAAAAAGAAAAGAAAAGAAAGAAAAGGTTGTGAGGCAGACGGCGGAGACGGAGGAGGGAAGAAGACAGAAAGAGGTGATCGCTTACACAGAATGAATGAACGCGGTTAAGAGCAATCAAAAGGCACACATGTCCTCGTTCTGCATGAAAAGAAGGGGGGAGGAAAATGAGCTGGTGTAACCGGTGGATACGCTGCACTGTACACTGCAGTTGGTGCAGACTGCAGGGTCATAAGATGTACCTGCTTTCTTTATGATCACAAATACATCCAATGATTTCGAATTCCTGTATTATTGTAAGCGTAATGTAAGAAGTGATAGCTAGCTTTCAAAGCTAAGCTATGTATGCCAACTACCAAAACAGTAGCAGCGGCACAGAGCGCTCAAAAATCACTAAAGTAACACTGCAGTGATCACCGTCTCTTCACTTAACATTCAATCCTGCTATATTCATCCAGCTCATCTACAACTTGCATTCAGAGCACTGGATGCGTCCGCTTCGCCTTCATGGAGCGCGCGCTTGCCGTTGAAACTCAGACCTCACCTGGCAAGAAATTCTATTTTCTGATTGGCCCGATAGGTCTCTAATTCCAGACATCTGTCTTTGACTTGTTTATAGGATAGGCTATAGGAAATGCTGCGCGGCGACGTTCATCATTTCTCCGCGTGAGAAATGCCATGTGTGAACTTGTTGAAATGTGTGTCTCTTCGTGCTCAGTGCATGAGACTTGAGCCTGTCCCAGCAAAAGGCACGGAGGCTGGACAAGTCTATCACAAGGTTAACACAGAGAGACAAACGACCTGTCACACTCACACATACTGCCAACTTAAGAGTCCCCAGTTAACCTAACATGCAGGTTTTTGGTATGTGGGAGGAAGTCGGAGTACCTGGAAAAGCTGCACAAATTAGTAAGAGTATGCAAGTTTTATGCATATCCAATGATCCTTAATTGAATTTCATGTCCTTTAAAAAGTGTTTTCATCTCTTCCAATGATGATTTAAATCAATATCACAAGTTTAAAGATACAGAAAATGTGATTACAGGTATCAGGTGGGAGAATTCAGTGGTAGTTCCATTTCATGTTCAGGTATCAACCACAGCTATGTTTGTGCACAAACATGAAGAAGAAGAAGCCTCACCTTTATTCTAAGCTGCTGTGTATGTCTCAGTATCACCCTTTCTGTGTACTTTATTACAAAGGAGTGGACACTCCAGGTGTGCTGGAGCTGGAACGGAGCCCCAACCAGCTCCAACCGGTTCAATAATGAAGACGTCTTCATACACTAATGCCGTCACGTCATAGAGCCTGCTCCACTCGGTTCTTCATTTCTATCCAGATTACGGCCCCCAGATCTCTCACAGTCCACGTCTTGGATGCCTCCTCTTTGCCGACCCAAAGCCTAAATTTCAGATGTGACATTGCCTCCACATCTAGGTAGGTTTTTGTCCGCAGAGGCATCACTCTACTCACTCGTTGCTATGTTAATAATTTGCGGTGTTGATGCACTGCTTCCATGGAGCTCCTATTTGAGCAACGCTCTGCAGCTGAGCCCTGCTTTCCATCCTCTGTTACTGCTGTTGCTCACGGAGCCGGAGACAGGAACACGACAAGAGTGTGTGTGTGTGTGTACATGTGCAGTACGGAGTGATACAGAAGAACGGAGGCGAGGGCGGGGAAGGGGGGGGGGGGGGTAGGTGCAAATGTAATGTCAACAGACATGACAAAGTGCAGACACTGTGAGGACAATTTAGCGCATTTATACACTGCACCCTACACTGAGTGTACGTGAATGGCACGGATACAAAGTGGAACAAACTGTAGTCTCAGATCAGGTAGGAGGACCTGACAAGGTGTAACAGGACATAGGCTGTTGTAGTAACCATGATTTCAATAAGTGGCTTTCACTGTTTGGGAAGGGGGGGACGGGCTGTGGTAGCAGCAGGATCAGGAAGTCAGCGCAGAGTGCAACATGTTCCACTCATCCTGTGGGATTCACATATTCCCAGGCCAGATGATACAAGTCTATGATACACACTATGAAGTATCCGGTGTGTTTAGGGGACCCCGAGTTCTTTTCCCTATTGGACAGACCTGGAAATCCTCTAACAGAAGTCACCTGGGAATTATCTGAGTCTACTTTGAATGCAGAGGAGCCTCTTTCTGGATGTCTGATCAGCTCATCCCCACCTCTATCAGCCTGTTTATTACTCAAAGACTCATGACCAAAGGTGACACTTGGCATTTTGTATGATCTGCTGTGAATCAGTCAGTACGCAAAGGTGACCGATATTTAATATACTGAATAAACAAATAACGATTTTCAAATAACGATTCCTCATATAAAGACAATGTAACAAAATAATCATAATAAAGAGTAATTATGTGAGAAGAATAATTGAAAAAAATTAAAATAAATCTTGTCATTACCATTGCATACAATTTTCCTTTTTTTTTGTACAGAATATTTTGATTTATTTATTATTCATGTCTATTTTGGAGCTTATGCTTACTTGGAGTTGCCTACCTGCCATCCTACATGCATTTCACTGCTCAGATGACTCTTTGTCAAATACTGTGTATTGTAACATTCTCTTCAGCATAACTAGGATTCCAAGATGGAAATATATATATATATATATATTTCATTATAAAAACTGGTTTATAGGTGCTCTAAAATGCAAATAGTTAAATATGTATAGCATCTGAAAATCCTCTTTTGTCATTGTGTTTTTCTGATTTATGTAATTGTGTCTAAACAACATAAAGAACATCTTACCATATTTTCGTTTTTTTTTCTGTAAAAAATATCCCATTATATTTATTTTTAACACCATAAAAGAGGTTTTTTGTTAGATCTTAAGATTCCACAAATGCTATCCCTCCCACCTCTGGGTTCAGTACATCTGCAGACAATATGTGGCACTTCTCCAACCTTCTGGCTGATGCTGCGCTCTGCTGCACAAACCACTTAATACCTTGAAATCAGCCGCACAATCCATCCTTCTGACCAACAGGAAGATTACATGCCCTCTCTTTAACATGTGACCTCCTGACATGGAATACACTATCCTCTTTATATCATTACAGAGCTCTGTAAAGCTCAATTTTGCACACACACACACACACACACACATACAAAACAAATGCAACACATTGTTCGTGCTGTTCTAACATCCCACACATTAGCACTGGCTGCAATCATATATATGACATCTGTGTGTACACAAGCAGATGGGCTTGATATTAATCCCATCACACACTTTAATGTTCCTTTTATTCTACATGACCCTGCTTTACATCCTCTCTGAGCTGCAGATGATACCATCACTGTAGCATGGGTGTGCATATTGTATTACTGGCTGATCAGTAGCACCATGAAAAGCTGATGAGAAACCCTGCAGTGAGCAGCACCAATTTCCTATAGGTTGTAAGGGTTAAAGACCGTGCTGATAGTGCGGTTGGGGGGACTACATGATTATCTTCAGGGTAGCAGGTATGTGTGTATGGGTGCATGGTGTAATCCTCAGTGTCTGGCCCCTACTGATGATATCTTCAACATGACAGAAATGTGCTTGCTTAGCTTTACCGATTCAGAGCATGGAAAACATCTGAGCCCAGAATAAAGCAGGTTGGAAGTGGAGACGGTTCTTTCATAACTTCTCTCCACAGAGAGCATTAGCATAAATGTTGCCTGCTCTTTCTGGAAAAAGGAGCAAGTCATCAGAAAGGTTTGATTGAGGGGGGAGGGTCCTCATCGGGATTTTAGACTGTTGAGAAAGGCTTCGAAAACGAGGGAGAGACATAAAATGCTTGTTGTGATGTCACTGCACGCGTACTTATAACAGGCTTGGATTTCAAATGTGGCAGAAGAAGAAGAAAAGGCTTCCAGCTGCACCCCCTAGTGACTGCTTCCAGGGATACTTAACATGCATGCTTTAACTTTTACAACACATAATGGTAGGAATCTGGCTGTCAACTAAAGGGATTATCGCCATGACTGGAGTGGAGTCGGCTGATCCCCTGCTCCATCGGAAGTGCAGGCGGTACTTGGATACCGGCAAGAAAACAGCACACTAACACATAATGGCGCCATGTTGGCACGAGACAATGGACAAACTAAAACAGTGCTAATAAAGGTTAGATCTTCAGTCCTCAGTGTAAAAAGATTCAGGAAGATGAATTCTAAACACCCAATAAAACAACCAATCAGGTGTTGGACTTAACCACTGAGATCTAGAACAGCTAGAAGGGACCTCTGTCCTTCATTCAGGTGCAAAATGGGCTGAATCGGCGTTACAGCCTGGAACTGAACTAACTGAACTGAACAGAGGAAATACCAGAGAACATGACCTTGTTTCTACAAACAGTTCAGGATTTTTTTCAACTTATAAAGTCTGTGGCCTCCAAATTGACTCAACACTTAGTGCAGATTGGGAGGGCTTGATGTGGTTTCAGGGGGTGTCCTGAAGTCAAATCTAAGAAAATGGTTGTGTAGGTAACAAAGTATGGGAAAGTAGCACAACCAACCAACCAACCAGGAAATGGCTGATTCATGTTAACAGTGACATGTTAGCTTAATCAGATCACAAATTTTATGCTGTGGAAAATGGACATTATGCAACCAGGTTTTAATGTTCTTTATCTCTGAATTCATACGGTCAAAAGGAATAGAAACAATTGAGGATTAAAATTATTATTACATCATTAAGTATATGAGATCTGAAGAGTTTTACTTTGCTATTGAATTTGGCATTGAGAGTCATGTATTTTTACTGGTATTGGCACCGTCTACTGAATTTTTGGTAGTGTGACATCTCTATAAAGGACCCGCTAACATTTGACTCTTGCTTTATACATTCACTCCCACGTCAAATGACCAATGCATGCATTCGATATTTTTGGTTGCAACGATCTGGAAAAAGGCCTGTGAAATCCTGGAGGGACTGACTGATGACTCTGGAGGACCACAGGATCCTTCTATCAAACTGTGGAGAGCAAAATGACTCATTGAGTAAATAAGATTAAAAATGTCTACCATATAAACTTTCACAGTTTAATGGACGATTAGACTGGGACTGTTATGTTTGGATTATTTGACCTTTTGGATGAACCCTTTTGTGTCAAGTAACCAATGGTCTGCTGAGGACCTTGGTGTGATTTTTAAAGTTTGCTAAACAGATCAGACAACTGACGCCCTGATGAAAAAACAATGAAAGGACTTGGAAACCAGATCCAAAATAGAGTAAGGTATTGGCACTCTTCCCTAATGTCCGTGTCCTCATCTCCCTCTTCCTGAACCCCCTGACTTGCAGCTCCGGGTCTTTAGTTTCCACTAGTAGAGTTTGGAAATGTAAACATCCCCCTGTGGAGCTGAGGAATGCAGAGCGGCACGCCGAGGCACGAGAGGCAGCCAAGCACTGCTGCAAAGGCCTCTGGTATGCCAACAGCTGGCAGCGAGTAACGTTACTGGCGCTGAGATATCAGCTGAGATCCAAACAGAGAGAGAGAGAGAGAGAGAGGTGTGCTCAGGTATGAAGCGGACCGGCACAGGAAGATGGTGTGTGGAGTGTCTGCAGTATTAAAATATGCATCGGACACGGCGTGCGTTCTTTTTCAGCTACTTCTTCCTTTATTTTTTTGCAAAACACACACCGCTGCACAAACATGCACACACACGCACTAAATCCACTGGCAGGTGACACAGTTCACCGGTTGCCATAGTAGCATTAGGGGGTGAAGGGTGAGGGGGTGGGGGGGTGGGGGTCTATTCCTACAAGAGAAAAATGTGCTGATTTGCCTCAGCAGCAGAGTGAACCTCCATTACACACAACAAATACACACTCCCCAGTCAATGTTGTAATGACTTAGCCGGGCTATGTTGTTAGGTGCTGCAGATCTGGGAGTATCTCACAGGTCTGCTTTTAAAGGGATATTCTATTTTTTACAGTCTGCTATTAATAATTTGGTATAATTATTGTGGTGTGTCCCCGTTTGAGTTATTCCAACTAATTTGAACCTCCTCTTTGTTTGATTGTGGATGTTGCTATGCAGAGAATTTACCGAGACAAATATGCTGTGCTCTTTTATATATATATATATATATCACTGATGCTAACCATGACACCCAGCCTGTTTAACGCTTCACCTCCTTGGTTTCTTTCCAGTTTATGGGAAATGTGGGGTCCATAACGGCATTGTGCACAATCAACTTACAAATGAACCATTACTCTGTTTTGATTGCTCAAAGATTTGCTATACTTACTTACGCTCATTTTTTGTTCATTTATTTCTTAAAAAAAAAAACATTAGCATCATCCAATTCTCAGGTTTAAATCCTGATAACTATTCAGTATTTGATAGTTTTCATCAGTTGATCAAAGGATTTAACCCAAAAAGCTGGAAAAATAT
>JAVQJX010065888.1:0-16141 GCA_036025115.1 Ambassis agassizii
TATATAAAAATTATTAATTATTAAATTCAAGCAACACTGTGGGGTTTAATAGGAAAAATATTTATAGGAGTGACTTAAATTTCCCTCTAAGGTATCAACCGAGTATATATATATATAAAAAAAAAAAAAAAAGCGAAACACCTCTCACCTCTCACCTCTTCCCTCTGGTTAGATTAATCTGTCCATCAGTTTTGGCAATGGTCCCAAGCTCTACTCTGTTAAGTCACTTTAAATAGAAACAGGAACATAATTCTTTTTGCCATCACAGTTTTCGAAAAGCAGGTCTGAAGCCACATGTTTTTGGAACAACATACCTGCCGAGTATATGAAAAAGACCCTGCAAGAAGCTCATCATCATTTGATGATCATCATCATCACCATCACCTTTGCTCTCCTGTCATGCTTTGTTTGCTGTGACTCTTGCTGATGCCTTCTCTTCAGCGTGCACTGTTGGTTAAGAGTGGTCCAGCATCAAATCTTCTAAAATAGATTAGAGCCGCTATCTCAGGTTCCGGGCTCCATTAAGACTAATGGAAGCATAACCCACAGGAGCAAGAGCAGCATCTTTTCTCTGCATTGATTCAGCCTATTCAGACTTAGTCATATACACATACACACACACACACACACACACACACACAAGTGCAGACATAAAGGTTTGTGTGTGCGTAAAGAAGACATTAACAAATCTGTAAGAGGGTTTGCTCATCTTAAAGTGAAAGTGGTGGAGCATATTGCTACTTCTGTGATGACAAATGTATTTAAATGACAGTAAATATTGAACATTACGTGAGTTTTCATAAATGTGTTGGGGTTGTTTGCCTCCCACCATCCTGACTCCATGTGTGCGTTCCTTTTTCACTTCTGATGAGCAGTTCTGCCTTTTACACACACTTAATACCCCTGTCTGCTTCCACTGTGCTGACTCTGATGTTTTTAAGTGGTTCTGTAGTAAAGACAGTATTGGGGTGGAGGCTGGTGTCTTGCTCCTGTGCTGTGCACATAATAGTTTAGTAGTGTAACCACTGAATTACACATTAACACATCCTCATTCCTTCCTAACACATCCTCACGCTGCATCTTATCTGCTGCATCAGCCTTTTAACAATGCTAAATGCTTTCAAGTATATCCATCAATCTCTCAGACATCAAGTACATTAAACAAAGTAGACATTGTTGCTTCTTACAGCAAGTCTCCAAGCTTTTTGGAGGATTCTGAGGAGTCTCAGAGTCTCAGGGGCCACTTACTGCATTGCCTGTTGGTATCCAGTGTGGTGACAAATGTCACACAAAGTATGGAAACACAGGCTCACATTCACATCAACACAACAGCCTCTCTGTCTGTCTCTCACACACACACACACACACACACACACACACACACACACTCACAGAGTTTTCTGCGTGTGAGCAGCAAGGTCAGGTGGCTTGTGGGAAGAAACATGATCCCAGAGGGTGGGGCCGCCCCGTGGATCATCGCTCACTCCCTCATCTATGAGTGCCTGTCATGTTTCATATACACGCACCCACGTCCAGCTGGATTATAAGGGCTGCTGTTTCTGCTTTTGAACAGCTCATCATAGCCCCCTCAGCTGTGGAGAGAGGTATGACAGACTCCTGGCTCTCTGGCTCCCTCAGCCAGTTGAGGTAGCGCCTATATTTACCAAGCATGCCAATGTCAAAATCTAAAATGGAAACTGATAGAAGCTGTAAAACAAGTATGCCAGAGGACGACTTGTGAACTATTTAATGATATGTGAGAAAGATAGCCTTTGGAAAAGTGAGCTGGTGCAGATGCAACACAATATCAAACCACTTGGACTTGAAGTTGCTGTCTGTGGGGACACTTCCAACATGGGAATCCAAGAAATGAAAACCATCTCACTGCACTGACACGGTGCAGCCGCAGCACCACCACAGCAGAAACATGCCAATTTCCTTTTTCAACACAAATGACTGACGAGAAACTAGGCTGCTCTTTTTCATTTTTTTTTTTTTTTTTTTACCCTCAGTCAGATGGAGCTCATCTTCTTCATCGTTCATCTTTAAAGATCGCGGAACTCTCTTCTGGAAACCCAACATTTCAGCCGTCACGTATTTCTGCTTTTATTTTGGAAACAAAAGGTAAGTGAAGAGAGAGAAGATTTATCTTTGTGAAAATACATCTTTATTATTATTATTATTATTATTATTATTATTATAAAGTTGTTTTAAAACAGTGAAACCAGCCTTTAATGTAATTTGCTCTTCACTTATGATATCTGTGTGTAGATTCTTTGATAGATCTATGTCAGGGTTTATTTCATATGTATACAAATGAAACTAAAAATATAAGTCACAATGACATCTCAGACTCTTTAAATCTTGGGTTTACTGGCCCAGATAGTTTGTCCCTGTGGACACAGTGGCCTTGTTTCAACAAATTACATTAGGAGCTCCTGGGAGCTGAGAGTCTTCTGATTATCACATTCATTTATTTTTATCAAATCTTGCATAAAGTTAGTATCCATGCAACCTGTGTACTACTACTGTATAGTAAGTGAGTGGCAGCACTATGATCAATGTAGTAATATACAACAGCATTGTGTGTATCATGATGCATTATGCGAGTGGAATTAAATTTATAGTTTGGGAATTTGTCAGCATTATCAGGAAATGACAGGAAATATCAATATGAGCGTAGAGCCAGATTACACTGTGTGTGTGTTTTATTCACATGATGACTTTTCTGTGTTGCAAACTTCAAAGTCATCTTTAGCCAGCCATTATGAAGTGGGAGAAGTTAAAGCCTCCAGAGCCTGATGATCCCATGTGTTGCTGTGAGTGTGATAACTGCCAGTACGGATGTTGCTGTGACTGTGAAGATCTGGATGAAGCCTGTAACAGGTAGGAGAGGTGTGAAGTCTGCGCTGTTATGTGTGGTCACAAAGAAACATCCAAAAGACTGGAGGAGAGTTTCTGCTTTAGTGAGAACTATGAGACCACTGAAATATGGACCTGCATGTGTATAAAGGTTCTCCAGTAGTTGGAGTCACCTAGCTAAGTTTAGTCTAGAAATGAAAAATGTCCTAAAATTCTTTAAAGGAGCGATTTATAAAAGGATTATGTGAAACAGAGAACACTTATCCTGTTTTCAAATAAGCAGGCAGTCCTTTGGGATCACACACTTTGGATCATTTTCCTGAATAAATAATTGAATAAAGATTCTGAAACTTTAGAGCAACACTGTATGTAGAAAACATACAATGTCTTCACATAAAGAAATAATGAGAAATAACTGTAAACTAGTTGATATAGAAACATAAGTTGCCATCACAAGAACTGCTGCACAAAATGACTTCCACTGCAGAGGCAGAGTGTCCCTGCACTGTACACTCTGCAGACGTCAGTCCACTTCCGCGCGCAGATGTTGGATAAACCCAAGCACAGACACACAGACGCCTTTGTCATGCTTCTGCTTCCTTGTCCATTTCATGTGACGCCCCATCACCCAAACATCAGTATGATGGGGCTCTAAGGACTATTAGCCAGATCTTTGCAGCAAGCAGAGCTCATCCAGTTCATTGTGTGTTATTACATTATACTGTCTGATACATACTATCTGTTATGTTCTGCTGAGGGGACATGAAGATGCTACATTAGCCCGTATGAAGGTATTAACCCAACCTCATCCATGTCCAGGATGCTAGCTTGTTTGTCTAAATAAATTAAATTGCTCTTTTAATGACGTCACCATTCATGAGTCTTATGTTGGTGTCTGTTGACTGCTCTTCATCATGTAGGTGGCTGAAGAACAAACCCCCTAAAAATGGATGCCTGTCTCCTGTTTTTGGAGCCATGATTGACAACCTGGAGATCTCCATGATCCCGGCCCTGCTGCTGCTGCCTGTCCTGCTGAGGGTTGCCGCTCTGCACTACCTGCTGGGAGTCTTCATCCTGACGGCTATGCCAAGCCTGGTACTGTGGTACTACTACGCCACTCACCGAAAGAAGAGGCGCACCCTCTTCTTCCTCACCCTCGCGCTCTACTCTCTGGCCCACATGTACTACCTCTTCATCACAGAGATTTTACCTCGCGGGGACGTCAGCAAGCTGCAGCTATGCACTGTAACAGCCGGCATGATTTTCACCATACTGTCTCTAATTCACACCAAGAGAAGCCCAGGATTTGTGACGGCGTCCCTGTATGAAGCACACAGCCGCAGGAAGGAGGTCAAACGGGAGTTTACAAACCTTAATGGATTTGTCCAATCAGAAGCATCCTCAGACCCTCGCTTAACAAAAGAGGCCTTAATTACAAAATGGACCAGGTGTCTTGTGTGCAAAATAATGCGACCCCCCCGGGCTGGACACTGCCGGACCTGCGGATCATGTGTACAACGACTGGACCACCACTGTATCTGGTGGGTCGGGTTTCTTTTGTGGCCCGTGCAGCGAGCTTTACTGTTGCTTTCACCTGGTCTGACCGGTGTGTTGTGTGTCTATGTGATGTGTTGAGTCGTTGTAGGATAAACAGCTGTGTTGGACAGGCGAACCATCGCAGCTTTCTTCTGACCCTGTGTGTGTTTGTGCTGACCTCTCTGTACGGGATCAGCTCGGTGCTTTGCAGCCTCTGTCCTCAGCAGTATCTTATGACGGCCCTTTTTTACTGCCCTGGAGTTTACAGCCAGTTTAGGTACATAGCTTTTATGCTCTGTCTTATGTATTTTCAGTGTTAATTACATGTCACAGATGTCGTCTCTCTCTCTCTCTTCACAGCACAGCACTTTGTTTCACCTGTGCGTGGTACAGCAGCATTGTCACCGGTGGATTGCTTTACCTGTTAGTGGCGCAAGTTCTGAATATCAGCTTCAATGTGACGGAGCGGGAGGCTCAGCTGGCTCTCAGGAACAAAGCGGGCCAGAGCCGCCTGTGGGGACTCGTCGTCGACACGGGAGAACATTCACGTGGCTTCTACCAGAACTGGGTTGAGTTCCTCACCATGGCAGATGCCTCGGCTTCTCCTCGCTCCAGCCTCACTGACTTGGTCTAGTTTCACTTTGTGCTTTCACGACTGCCAATGCAGCATGTGTGATGAATTTTACCTTTGTTTTTATGGCATTCCAGCCTCTTGATTTTTAAGTATACATTTCATATATATTTTATTTCTTAGGACGAATGTCTGTTCAACATTTTGCATTTTAATGTGCAGCAGGTCATTATGAGAAAAGTTTTGGTTTGTTGCTGCTCTGCCTCAATCATGATAGTATTTATATTCAGTTCAACCTCAATTCTCAATCATATACCACAATGCAGATAAGAAATTAAACAATAGCTTCCCTTTCAGACTCTCAAATCCTCATTTCCCACTCTGAAACATTATTACTTCTCATAATCTACAGTGACCAAACTGTTTAAATCAATACATTTCCTTCATTTAAAACACTCAGCTGAAAGGTTTATTTGACATGTTCCTCAGAAAGCAGCAGCAGTGTGGATAGTCTTTACTCTGGCGCCACACTCAGGCTGCTCAGTACATTCACTTCAATTCAACTTTATTTATATAGCACCTTTTACAATCAAAAAAATCAGCAAGCAGAACGCGGCAAGGAAAAGTAAGGACTAATCCTGCTGGTTAAAGGAGGAGAGAGAGGAACAAACATGCAGCAAACAAATATGACAGGTTGTTATATTTGGAATGCTGAAAAACTATGTATTGCATTTTAATCAGTATTATAGCCGATGTGTTGTTAAAGTGAATTACATTATATACACTACATAGATGAATGACAGAGGCAGGCGTTGACAGTAGACACTGAGCCGGATGCAGGTCAGGTAGCTAAAGGCTCATCCTCCCATTCTGCTTTTATCACTACAGCAGTCTTCAAGTTAATCTGCCTCAGGTTGTTTGTTTGTTTTTATCCCAATGAAACCACAGTTGGGTCAAAAGTAGGTGCTGACCATAAGTTCTGTATTTACAAAAGAGAAAAGAACATAAAGAATACTTCACCAGCCTTCATTCTTGGGGGCTACATTCAAACAGTATATTATATGAACTCTAATTTTAATCCACCAGTTTATCTTATCAAGAAAGCTTATGTGTGTACACTATAAAACCTTATGACACAAAATCTTATTGAGTCCATAGTCTAAAGAATAAGGAGTTACGTAACTGCAATTATGCAAAAAGAAAGTAAATTGAAATTCAGCATTTTCTCAATAAACAAACCATCATGCACTCACAGGGGAACGAGAGGTTGAAGTCAACCAACACCCTCAGACTACTACCTCTACTCTTCAGATGAAGAAGGAGCTCCATGTCCGCCATGTTGATGATGACATCAGCACTGCTATGGTGATCCAAAAATCTGACCAGACGGGACATGAATGCAATATCCAACGCCAGACGTATCAATGCCAAGACACAAAATACTTTTCTTGCACGACATTAGTTCAAACATTTATTTTCTCAGAACTTAAGGTGTACCTGTTTAAACCGGCAAAGTATGTAGGTCAGAGAAATCTTTGCCTACACTTGTTCATCTCCTCATAGTGATTCCTGGAGTCATGTCTGTGCAGCAGAGACAAGATCCAGAAAAAGGTTAGCTGTGTGAGTCCCAGCTGCTGCAGTATGACTGATGCTTCAAAATGCATAACCTAATCAAACAATGCACTGCAGTGAATTACACTTCAGTCACTTTCCATTCTTCCATATTCACTCAATCTGCAGATTAGTGTGAGACCCTGTGAAATAATCCCACTGAAGTTAATCTTCGAGGCTGTTGACAGAATAAAATGAAAAGCAGAGTTAGGACATTACACAAACAACAACATAACTCCATTTATGTAAGTAGTTGTGAGACAAAGTGAGTGTTTACAGCTTCACACGGTCATTCAGTTCACCTCATGTGTACAGCTATCACAACTGCTGACAGATGAGTTTGATTCTGTGGTCGGGGCCACAGAAAGCACTGGAGGGCAGCCACTGCCTTGTTTACCACTTTGAGGTGTTTTTTTCAAAGCTTGTGCTCAGAAATTAAAAACTGTAGAATGAAAGCTGCTTTCTAACGATCGCTGTGTGATTGATTGACAGAATTTCATTTCTTTTTGTCTCAGTGATGCTGGGTTTTTTTGCATGTTTCTCACACTTGGATTGACGTCCTGGCAGGGCTGAACCTTGTGGCACTGAAACTGAACTATGTGTTTTGCTTGTTTGAGCTCATCCCAGCTCCAGGGGTTTGTGGGTGTGTGGGTGTGTACACTGGCTGGAAGGGAAAGGGGGTAATCTCAGCCACTATATAAACGGTAGTGAGGCTGAATTTCAACAACAGCGTTCCAGATCTGCTTCCATCACCGTATCTGCACTGACCTCGGTCCTCCTCAGCCACTATGACTCTCCTGCTGACCCTGCTGGGAGCAGTGCTCTGCTCCCTCATGGTTTCCTCTGAAGTAGCACCTCAGGCTGACTTCAATGTACAGGCGGTGAGTGGCATGATCAACTTTTAGAAGTCATCACAGTAGATTTCTGCATGTATTCTTTTGAGGACATTTAAAGACTGGAGCATGCGTTTGCAGTTATGAACTTGTCAATGCAAGTAGCACAAATGTATATTTTTTTTTTATGTTAAAAACAGGATTCATAGATGTTTTGATACTTCAGTGCATTAAAAACACTGTTTTATCAGAAAATGATGCAGTATACAATAAAAAACAGTTTAAAACAGCCATAACTTAATAGATATGGTTTATTAAATGAATAAATGCACAATATGTTGTATTATTTTTTCTGTATTGTCTTTTCTATGCGCCCACAGATCTCAGGGAAGTGGTACCTGATCGGATTTGCCACTAATGCCCAGTGGTTTGTCAGCCGCAGAGACAGCATGAAGATGGGCACAGCCATGTTCACCCCAACTGCAGAAGGGGACCTGTACATGTCATACGCTAGTCTGCTGTGAGTGTGAGAGGACACACTGAAGGAGAATAAATGATTTAATACAAATCATAACAGAGGTGAAATAATGATTTCTCTGCAGCTCTGATGGCTCATGTTGGAGGATGAACCACCTGGCCAAGAAGACAGATGTGCTTGGAAAGTTCTTGTATACCAGCGAGCGTGAGTGCAAATACAAAGAGAGAGAGAGCATGCTCAGTTTAGCAGTGGTGCTTGCTTATCATTTTATTATATCTCCTCCTGTTATCAGGCTGGGGCAATTTGAATGACATGCGCATGGTTGATGTGAAATATGACGAATACGCCCTGACTCACACCATCAAGATCAAGGGGAATGAACTCACAGTTGTCAACAAACTATATGGTACAGTCCTCAGTACTGTAGGCATCATCCTGCCAGTGTGCTGAACACAGTATAACAGAATAACATTATGTGTGTTCACAGGACGTGCAGCTGACCTCAGTGCTGACCTGATGGAGAAATTCAGACAGTTCTCCTTGCAAACTGGAATCCTGCCAGAAAATATTGCTTTTCTCCCTAAAAATGGTACTTTTAATGATTTCTATACCATCAGTTGATAAAGAGCAGTATTCTGTATGATCATCCAAATTCTGTCTTTCCCTCTCTAGCTGAGTGCCCAGCCGCTTAAATCTGAAATTGCATCGATCAAGATCACAGCTTAATAATCCTGCTCTTCAGCCTGGTTCCAATAAATAAGACCCTGCTTTCATGTATTTGCATTTGTAACACTGTAAGCAAATAAAAAGGACAAACCTAAAATACTTTACTTTATTTGCTTTTTTAACAAATACGCTGAAGTACATCCATAACAACACAGTTGAGATTTCCTTTTATCAAGTGTTTACATCTACACGCTTTGTACAGATTTTTGTATACAAAACAATAATTTACGTCCCATAGAAGTCTAGTTACACTTAACTATACAACAACTTGTAAATGAAATAAATATAAAAACAGAAATCATCACAGGTGATAACAAAAAAAATGTAAAAAGCCATTGTACATGTACACCACCAGCACCGGTCCTGTCTGAAGTTGCATCTAAAAGATATACATTTTCCCTTTCTACTGGCAAAAGTACATCCGTATTGGCGAGAATGTCAGTCCATGGTTTCACAACGGCAGCACCATACATACTGAATGACTCCCGATGAGACCAGACAGTTACAATGGGACACGAAAGTGAACCGTTTTCAACCCAGTCAAAAGATGATGTTTTTTGTTTTTTTCAGTGATTAACCAGATATGTCAATTTATAGAAAATGAATCTATATGAACATTGTTCTTTGTAGAATTGATGGGATTTCACTCCCCAGGTAGCATTAATAGATTAAAAATACTGTCAGTCAGGGCTCCATGTTTACTACTTTGGGCACTTGTTCTGAACACTTGCTGATTTGATTTGTGACGATTAAGCGAAGGGGGCAAAAAACGCCTCACAACTTCTGTGCATATGTGAACATTTGTTCATCATGAAACATCCACTTTAGAAAAAAACCGCATTTTGTGTCGATTGTTGCAGAATGAAGCAGAGTGGCTGCTTCATGTCTCTGCACAGAGCCAGCTTTGTGTTTTTGTTAACACAACAAAACATTATGTACAGAGTAGTGGGGTCAGAGCACCAGGAAGCACAAGCTGCTTTTTTGTCCCTCACTCTCTCCTTTGTCACTCAAGCGTACACACACTCATACACACCTTTTTACCAAGTGCTACTGGGAAGAGGTTGCTAATCCATACTGCTGTGTTAAGTACATATTGACAAAATGACGCAAACATTTTGAAAATTACACTTCAGTTTGTAGACAAATAATTAGGACCATTGTGATTCAGAACTGATTGCTACCTGCAAAATTAAACAAAAAAATGTGTATCTACAAAGAGACATCTGCCATGCACACTGTCACCAGCAAGGGACATGCAGTGAAAAGTGCAAAGTCTTCGGAGGGGCTCGGCTGCTAATCTTGACAGAGCATTAATGTTATGTACATGTGTATACACGTTTTTTGAAACAGGCTGAGGATAAAAACAACAGAACGGACTAAGTGCAGTGCTCACACTCACCAGTTTCCATGTGAGTGGCACTGTGCTGAGGGTGCAGTGATTGGGGTGCGACTGATGCTTTAAACATTGTTCTTTGCTGTGGCACAGTATTTGGCTCGGTCAGAGTCACTCTGCCTGCACAACGTCTTTGTGGTGACGCATGATATGCTGGTTCTTCTCCGAGGGTCGTCGGAAGCCTTTTGAACAGATCTCGCAGCGGTGTGGATAGTCTTTCGTGTGAATTGAGATCACGTGTCGCTTGAAGCCCGACGCGTCCCCGGTGCTGTAGTCGCAGTACTGGCACTGGTAAATTCTCCTTTCTTTTTGTCCTTTGCCAATAACCACAGTTACACTGCTTGCTAAACTGGCTGCACTGACTCTAGCAGGCGGGCCAGAACTGCTTGACCCACTAGGTGCAGACTTCTTAGGTGTCACAGCAGGAGTGTGTGTCTCTGTCCTTTTAGTCTCACTCTTTTCAGGTGAGGCCTGTTGCTCCTTTGTGTGCACAGACAAGATGTGGCGACTGAGAACAAATGGGTCTGCAATTTTGAAGTTGCAGTGCCGGCACTGATGGAGTTTCTTGGTGCGGTGGGATGCCGAGTGCTTCTTTAGTTCTGATGGCCGGTGGAAGCCTTTCCCACAGACGGCACATTTGTGGGGGTAATCCTTTGTATGAACAGATATGATATGGCGTTTCAGGTCACTGGAGTTGGAACTTTTGTGATCACAGTGGGCACAATGGTGGGTCTTATTCTCCTCGTGTGTTAGTCCGTGCTGCATCAACTCCTCTTCCTCGGCGAAAGTCTGGAAACAGCGCTCACACTTGTATGGCATCTCTTTGCTATGCTTGGTCTTGATGTGTGTTTTGAGATTTGAGGAATCAGCCGACTTGTAGTCGCAGTACAGGCAGGAGTAAGGCTTCTCACCAGTGTGTGTGCGCATGTGTTTCTTCAACTCTGAAGGATGTCGGAAGCCTTTTCCACATTCCACACAGATGTGGGGGAAGCTTTTACTGTGGACAGCCAACAAGTGTCGATTGAGCAGTCCCTGCTCAGCAGTTTCATAGTCACAGAACTTGCATTTATGCATCTTGGTAGGTGGTGGAGGTGGCTGGTTTTTGGGCTCCCGGTGGTGATGCTGTAGTCTGTGAGAGAACAGTGCCGCCTGCTGGTGAAACTCCTTCCCACACATTTCACACTCGAATGGGGCCTTGCTGCTCAGAGCATGCACCTCCATATGGTTGTGGAGGCTGGCTTTCTTGTTGGTGGTGAAGTCACAGTCTGTACATTGGTACTTTTTCCTGGTCAAGACATCCTGATGATGATTCTTAGTATGGCGTTTCAGGAAGCCCCGCGACTTGAACTTTTTACCACAAAGCATGCAGGGATAAACAGTCAGTGGCTGACCATAAGGACCAATGATGATGGCTGAGGAGACATGAGGAGACAACACAGAATTATGACACTAGATGGTAAAGTGCAATTACAATATTTGTGAAACCATTCAAATTCATAAATTGTGGGCCAGATTAAGGCCATCAAAAATGGCAGCACAGAGTTCATGAGCTTCCACTATAGATGCAGGACTACACTTACCTGTCTGAACTTGTCGATGCTCAGACCTTCTCTTGCTCTTGTTGCGCTGTCTGTTGATTTCATCAACTCCATCCGATTCATCGATGTGCAGCAGTGCGCTGGCTGCACCGTTTCGGTTTTCACAGCCCTCACCATCGTCTGCACCTGTTAGAGAAGCAAATAGACTTTGAAAAAAACATCAACAATACTAACGTGTAAAACTAAGGCCAAGACACTCAAGAGACGTGGTTGATGCACAGGCTTCCAGTGTTGTTTTAAAAGCAATTTAATAGGGTGCTGACCATAAGCAGCTGCCCAGGCCACAGGCACGAAGTCCTTGCTTAGAGACACGCTGTCAAACGAGCGGTCGTGAGTTACTGGCTCTTCGCCTCCTACCACCACTTCCATATAAACCTCATCAGACACCTTGGACCCACCTGTAGATGAGCCCAACATGTACAAAACCAAAAAACTAGTGACGTTTAGTTTCATGACAGCTAACCCCGCTCATTAGAGCAAGAAGAATTACCATGGTTTCCCTGATTGTGATGAGAATCCCCGACAGACATGTAAACCATCTTCTCTCTAAGCGCTTGGCCTGAAGACTCTGTTAACGCCACGCTTTCTGTGTCTCCATCACTGATGTCAACCGATTCTCCTGCAATATGAAAACATCTTTTCAAAATCTCTCTTTTTTTTTTAATTATGCCACATTGAACTGAGTTTTCACCTATTCTATACATATAAAGAGGGAAAATACTAACCCATGTCATCTTCCCCAGAATCAGCCTTGAAGATGTACACCTTTATCACCTCCTGTCCATCTTCATCCTTCTCCACCTCCTGGTCCTCCACAGCACCCTCCACTGTTACTTCTGTTCCATCTTCAGACACCATTTTTCCAGCTTCATCCACTAGTGAGGCAACACACATTAATGATATATGGGGGTTAGCCTCTCATGAGTTTCAATTTATGCTGCACAGTAGAGAATGAGTGGAATAGTAATTGCATAATTGCTTCAGCTACAGCAGCATAAGATTACAAGTGTGTCTTGGATAGATGGATAAATTATCATAATTTCACTATTTAGCAGCAACACATCTCACTGAAAACTGAAAACATTTTAAATTAATCTCAGATCAGACAACAATACAATTTAAGATGCAATGGCTTTGTAAATGCAGTGTCGGGCAGTACACTTACAGGATATCATTAGATAATCTCCACAGCCATCCTGGTCATCCTCCTGCTGCTCTGGGTCCAGCCCATCTTCAGGGATGTCTCCCATGGCAACGCCTTCCTCCTCGCCCTCCAAAGCCATCACACAGGTTTCTACAGCAACATCTTCATCTTCATCGCAGTGCACATACTCAGACACCACATCCTCAACGGCATCCTGGATGACCAGCTCATCTGGGGCAAACCTGTGAACCGCCATGCCTTCCCCCTCGCCTTCCGACACCAACACAGTCTCTTGAAGCTCCACAACAAACTCCTGCCCACCGGCACCGCCCTCATCTGGAAGAAGCAGGATTATTCCGTTAACCAGATAACAGTGTTATTGCTGTGATTATTAACTGCATGTAACAACAACGTGAACTTGCAATGATATCTTATAATGATATCTTATTCAAAACAGCATTCACAGTGTGCAAATGAAAACGCACAATAACATGAGCATAGCTGCTTACCCGATCCGTGCAATATTATTTTAGGCTCCTCAGAATGTATTGCAAGCCTAGTGACATCCTCATCCATTGTCCTCGCACTGCATTTGTTACTGGAGAGCTGAAATAAATGAAAACAAGTTTAGATATATGGTGGATTGAGCAAAAACCTGCAATTCATAAGATCAACACATATATTCTGTTAACACAGAGTAAGGCACCAAAGTAACAGAAAAGTTGTTTGTAACCACCTCCTCGTACTTTTCAATGTGAAGCTTGCACAATATAGAAGCAGATGAATACTCTCATGTTCTGCCTCATTACATCCGCTGTCAGGTGTGTTTGAGCATGAAACAACTGAAATTGGGCCCGCGTATACCATTTGTTCAAAAGCAAACATTCAAACGATTTGTTACAAAATGCTACATGATGCAGATGTGACGTTAAGGTATATTCAAGATGTACTCAGGAACGACCATGATAAGCTCATTTTCCCCTGCGTTAAGAGGAAAAATGTGTTAATCTAACATTTAACGTGCGATTCACATGACACAGAGAGCAATGACCTGGCACAGCTTCTACAGCCTCTACATCCTGAGCAATGCCTTCACAGCTTCATGGCTAATTTTGCTGACAACACTGAATGCTAGCAAGAACTTGTGAATGTAAATATCACACAAACCATATCAAAGATATTCTTACATCCCTAAACAATGCACATTTAAAACTCTTGAGGACCAGGTCTGATATTTAAGGCCTGTTGTTTCAATCCATAACTCACAACATTCTTTCAGCAAATATCCACTTGCATGGAAATATTTACCCTTGACCAATACTCAACTCTGTATCCTGTTAAATGATGCAATAATCTTTTTTTTGTGGAGAGATTCATTTGTTTTGACAGTTCACCTTTCATAAACTCCACAAGTCTCGTCTCAGTGACTACTACTGCCAGCTACAATTACAGGGAATCAAACTAGACTAATAAAAACACAACTGAGAAAAATGACTGATGGGGTTTGCATCTGTCTTCAGCAGAGGACAGCAAGAGGAATGGCAGGTGGCACAATTTCCTTGTCCGCATCACTACTTCTGTTATTAATAAAATCACACACATTACCTTAATAGTTCTCACAGGCTAACTAAGAATACCTCCATTGTGAAGATGCAGGTGTGACAATGTGCAACAAACAATATCTCTCTCAATGAGACATCTCAGGAGGATGCAGAGATGTAAACAGAAAACGATGCAGCCTTGGTGCCAATTAATTTCCACTGGATGCACCATCCCCCACATTCAGGTGGGAAAAGGATGACAACGGTGTGTGGAGATGTGGTGCATAACGGAGCATCAGTGTGCTGAAACACACCAGCGACACATTAAAACCCGTTCAGGGTTTTGGCATAACTTATCCATGCGAGTCTAAACACAGTAAAAACCCGAATATTAACAGTAATGTCTTCAAATGACCACTGGAGTAACGTCAGCATTGATTACACATGCAGACCCTGACTATCGCTGCTAAAACACACAATAAGGAAACGATAACTACATCAACATGCACGCAGAAGACAAAAAAAACTCAAAGGAAATACGCACGGTTACGTTAGGTTTACTCTGATGTAGCTCTGAAGTAGCCTGTGAGCGGGAGGAGGGCTAAATACACACACACCTTTTCTACAACCAATTTTCATCACACCAGCGTCCGCCATTTTGTTAGCTTGATGTCTGGTCAATGCTAACTTAACGTTTACCAAAAATACTCCACGTCCACGAGAAATTGTTAACGGAGATCAAACGGATGGTTAGACTACACACCAGCCGTGATAATAAACAAAAAACGACGATGACCAGAAGAGACTTGCAGATATGCGTTAACCTTTGCTGTCGGCAGGTTGGCTAGCTAACCGGATAGGCCTGATTTACCGATTACGGCCTCTATGGAGGCCTGGGCCCGAGAAGAAAAGGCCCACCCCTCTGCGGCCTCTCGGCGAGAATAAAGAAATACATTAAAATAGAAAATTCATGCCGAAACAAAGAGCCACCGACACATACAAATTCAAACATAGCTCTGAAAATGAGCGTTTCGCGAGCAAAAATGGTCCGCGTACCAGATTTATGCTGCACGGATGGCCTCTGTCCGCTCCTCGGCTTCCCAGGCCGCCTGGTTCCCCCAGACTCGGGCAGGATTCAGTCGGGAATTTTGTGTTATTTGGGCGGGCCGGAGAGGAGCAGAGAAGGAGGGGTTAGGGGTTGTTTCTGGAGCGCCGCTGAAAGCAAAGCAGGACGTCTGGAAGCAGCTCTTGTCATGCTACAGCCCCCCGCTCCTCCAGCTCCGAGGCCGCCGTCAGCACGACACGTCACAGCCCGAGAGCAGCAGGAAAATGCGGAAGGGTTGAGGTGGAAATCACCCGGACAGGCACCGAGCAGGCCATAATCTGAAGAGCACTGCTCAAACGGGCTATGTCAAAGCGTTCAGTGCAGTGTTCATTTTAATGAGTTTATGCCCCAAAGCTGACACAGCCAGCGATGGGCTGAGGACTGCTTCAGTTCCCTCCAAACAGCAGGCTGCAGCGGTGAGGTGGACAATAAGAGACGAATAAACTCTGACCTCCGGACGCAGAGCATGCATTTAAACAAACCGCTCAACAATACTGTTGCAGTTTCATCTCTGCATGAATGAACAACCCACACGCAAATGTTAAAGCATAAGGAGCTCCAAATATATTAATATGTTTTTTTTATGACAGATGGCAGAGTGTAGGCCATTGAAAAATATATTTATGTTAGTTCTGAATTTAAGAGTTCAGATTAAATTGTATTTAAGCGTGACCTTTTTCAGATAACACATTAATCACAATGCAAAATAGTTTCTAACTTCCTGATTCACTTTTATTTTTTAA
>JAVQJX010065891.1:0-10059 GCA_036025115.1 Ambassis agassizii
ACTACTACAATTTGTGTCCTTTGTGCTCCATCTACTCAGATATTTCATTCAACTAAGCCCACACTCAGTCCAATATCTTTACTGCACTACTCTATACTACATCAATATTCACATCCTAAATTAGGAGGAACGGAAACATTATGTCACACACTGGCAGTGGTTAAAATAACACATATGCTGATAATGTCCTTGTTGCCTGGCAGTTCCTGAGAGAAGATCTAAACTACCATGACCCTAAGGCCAAGCACAACAGCTTTCATGGGGATGACCAGTTTATCAGTGTGGAGGACCTGTGGAATGCATGGAAGGGCTCTGAAGGTACTGAAGCTGCTTCTTTCTCCTGAAGGGAAGCAGTGAATGCACAAACAGGCTTTTCTTCAAATCTTAGTATTAATGAGTGAATGAAAATCTTGTTGTTTTTTTGCCACCATCTACCAGTACAGACTGTTTGATAGTGTACTGATAATGTGAATGTCATTCTATGAGGGTTTTTTTTGTGTGTGTTGTGATGTCAGACACAGTGCAGTCTACTTATCAGCTGCAGCCAGTGACAGAGTGGACATCATTGAGTCTGTCAGCACAAAATTCACATCCACACTCACACTTCCTTCTGACTATCTGGCTGGCTATCTTATACTCACTGAGAGCACTTTTCATGAGCCATGCTGTATCTGGCACTCATGTCTGTTCACACCCTTTCCTTTGTCTGCTTTTATTCCCTCTTTTTTCTGCTCATAGCACAGACCTAACCTGCATTGCAGTTTCTTGCAGAGGGCTCTGGTGGTTTTTCGGCCAGGAAAAAGGGTTTTTGTCAAGAGAGCAACACATTAACACGAGCAACCCCACACTCTTGACTCCCTGCCAGCAGCTAGGGAGCAGAGATGCCTTCCCCAATTATTACTGTGGGCAAGACAATGCGTGTTATGTAATAGGGTAGCTCGTATATCACTTAGGATATCGATGCACACAGTCGTATAACACACCTTTTGTCTAGCTCTATATACACTGCAGTTAAATGTGTTGTAATAGTGTCAAGCTGACTCACTGCACATCAGGTTTAAGATTTAAACATTAACAAGAAGACATTTTCATTGTTTGCTAACTCTGATTTCGGAGGCATGTGGGATGAATCTGATTTGTTTTCATTTACTTGACATATTTCTTGCATTTTGCCAAGTTTGTTGGCATAAATAGGTGGAATAAATTCTAACTTTGTACCCTTTTCTCACTCTTACCCTCAGTGTATAATTGGACAGTGGATGAAGTGGTGGAATGGCTCATCACCTACGTAGAGCTTCCACAATATGTGGATGCTTTTCGTAAGATGAATTTTAATGGGACTGCCATGCCAAGGTAAGAAAATATGTAAACTATGTAATCAGCACTTTTAATTTAGTTTCAAAACAATCCCAATTAACCTATCCAGTAACCAGTACTACTTTGCTTAAGTGTAACTTCCTGGATTTGAGAAAGGATCCTGTTCCACTAAGCTCAAAATGGAACGCACCCTTTGCTCTTTCTTCCTGCAAAATGAGAATGTGTCTGTTCTCTCTCAGGCTCGCTGTAAAGAACACCACTCTGACACTCTCTATTCTGAAGATTTTGGATCGCAGCCATGTGCAAAAGTTGCAGCTCAAAGCTTTGGACACTGTGCTGTTTGGAGCACCCCTGAGTATGTAACATTTTTTTTTTTTTTGATTTCTCTGCCACCATTGATTTATACTTGCACCAATGATTTGTTCCAAAATCCTAAAATATCTTTATTTTAAAAATGAATGTGAAGTTTTCCCTTCCAGACCAGGTGGTCACATTTGGCATTTGAGTGTGCCATATAAATATTTCCACATTTTTGATTTGGAGGCGAGGTGCCATCTGTTACTAGGAGACCTCTGGTAATTTGTAAATAATTGTGGAGGCTGTTTGTGGTGTTAATCTGTGTAAATCTGCCATGCCAGGACACTCAAGGCTGTATTTTTTTTGGTGTAACTTAGTGTGTTTATGTCCCTGCTGAGCGTGGGAAAAAAAAACACAACAAAAAAAGATCCAGAACAACACAAACTTAACGGGAAATAAGATGGATGAAATGCATGTCATAAGAACAAATATGCGTAAAAGAGATTTTTAGAACCGTTCCTCCAACTAAGGGTAATTAATAAACAGATAAATGTTGTTGTTTTTTTTTTGCTGAATGAAATTACTGTAAAACATTAGCAGTAGTTAATTGTGAACAGCCACCATCATCCTGCCTCTCTCTGCCTGCTGCTTTCATCATTTCATCCTCAGTGTAGTCATTCATTCACTCATTCATTTACATTGTGACTCATTTTCTCACTCCAGCCAGTTCAACTTTTGACATGTAATAAATCCTGTCTCTGTCAAAGGGTGAGGTAGAGAGACCACACTGCTCTGTATTCCAGACACACCCCTCTGCGTACTGAGACCAATAAACATACTGCTCATCCTCTTCTGCTGCTTCTTCACTATCGCAGCTGCAATTCAGTATTCATAGATTGTAATATTTCAAGAGTTTAATTCCCTTTAGATGTCCTAGCTGTCATACCTCCTGACAGTATTTTTGGATTGTTTCTTTTAATATAATTCAAGTTGAAATAAGAGACCATGCACTTTGAATGTTGGGTGATTTTAATGGTGCAGTTTGTTTACTGCTGATCAGCTGAGCTAAATACTTAACAAAGCCTCATAGAAAACATAACATTTGACTTGAAAAGAAACGACGCCACAGGGGAACAGTGTGTAGTGGTCTGTGTCTGGCATGTGTCGCTGAGAAACCGTTTTGTTAGTCACACCCGAAGGAAGACATTAGAAAGGGATGTCTGGCTTTGACAGCCTCTCAAAGCCAGGGGGTCCCACTAAATGTGTGACAGACTGAATCAAGCAGCAGCATTTTAAGACACTCTTCACAATAGGCTGAGCTTAATGTAGGGGACAGTTGTGTAATAATTAACTCAAGTACATTTGGGTCCAGTTATTTCCAGGTTTGTGGTTAATTAAATGTAACTTGAAACCCCCTGTTCTGTTTTTCCTGCGAGGGATTTAAATGCATCGTTCACTGAGTGTAGATTAATGAATAGACCAGCAGGAGAGAAAGTTATTTCATAGCATCTCAGAGATGATGCTTACTATTTGTCAGCTAAGTCACAGTGCACACCCAGGACAAATTTAGCTCACATTTATATACTTATTTTAAGTTGTGCTCTTTGTGATTCGGCACTAATGAGCACGTGTCCTGTCGTGAAATCATCTTAGAAACCATTTGTGTTTGCTCCAGGCACAGCTAGCGCTAGTCCAAGTTCCTCCTCTCTGATGGGCTTGTTTGTTCTGGACTATATAAGCAAGTCTACAGGGATATACACAGCTCCCCTGAAAGATCATTTAGCACAAGCTGGAGACTTAAACATGTGTCTTACAAGTAAATTTGTCAACAGCAGAAATATGGTTGTAACAATGTTTCTAGTTCTTCCTCTTCTAAGGGGGGGGGGGGGGGGGAACCAGGCACTGACGTTTTCACTTTACTTCCTTTTGTCTCACTTCAGGAAGTAGAAGTCATGTTTTTTGACATCACTTTCCCGCACACCCCCACGCAGGTTTTGCATGAAAACTGTGCCTCATTGTGTAGCTTGCAAGGCTAAAATATAGGCCGTTGTTGCATGGCTGCTGTTGTCCTGACTTGTGAAAAACACAAAGAAACAGTTGAACTTTGTGTTCAGCCCAAGCCTCTGTTTTTTCCATTTTTATGACATCCTTTACATATATTTATGAATGAAAGGTGAAATCTTTTTCTTATGTGCTGCTGTGACTGCATATGATCATTTTTATTCAGATAAAAGGCGCCTATTTGAATAACAGTACCTCATGTGTGCTATAAATGTTATCGTTGCCCTCGTTTGATTTTCTGTGCATGATTATTAGCATAGGTTAGCAGACTGAAATAGGCTGTGCTAAGCTGTCTTCATCGTGGTCTGTTGCGTTGGGCCCCTCTCACCGCAACCTGAACTTGTGCTACTGACTCTTCTATTTGTGTCACTCCACAACACTTGCACTATGACTAGGCTGTGTTGAACATTCACACCATGTCCTTGTGAAGCTTGCTTGTTGTCATCCTTGGTGTACTTTATATTGCCTGGCTAAGATGCATCTCCCAAGTTTATCAAGTGTTTATTGTCTTACTAAATTTTTCCGTTTCCCTATTTCTGTCAGTGAACAGACACAACCACTTGAAGGACTTCATGCTGGTGGTGTCTATAGTCATAGGGATGGGTGGCTGCTGGTTTGCCTACATCCAGAACCGCTACTCTAAGGACCACATGAAGAAGATGATGAAAGACCTGGAGGGCCTGCAGAGAGCGGAGCAGAGTCTGCATGACCTACAACAGAAGTGAGGGTTTTTCCCAGCACACGCACAGCAAAGCTTTGTAGTTATATTTGACACATTTATATTTTAGTAATTGATTTCAATCAAGCATGAATATATTAAACTTAAGAACAAGAAACTTGATGGAGACATGGCTGGATGTGCTATTTTTAAAAAAACACAGTTTACACATATTTTTAGCCTTTAGGGTTTTGCCGTTCTTTGGGATACAATCTCTTCCAGCTTTTTGTCAAACTGTATGCTACTTTAGGACCCTCTCCATAAAGACTTTTTAAGGCAAACACAAATGTACAAAAATATGTTTTGAGTCTGTGGCTTAATTTATTAAAGCCATTCTAAACTCTTTTGGATAAGTGCAGAACGCTTTGCTTTGAGCGGTGGTGATCAAAGCTACGGATAGGACATGAGTGGTTTATCTTTTTTTTTTTTTTTTGTAAACAGTAGCAGATGAGGACTAATTTCACTAACAAATGCTGGTGTATATTACAGCAGAGGTCATTATGGGTTGCTCATCTTGCTTGCTTGCTTGCTTCCTCACAGAATTTGAGTTGAACTTTCATTGTTTTTTCCCCAAAAGTTAAATGAATAGGTTACACCATTTGAATACTGTCACACAGTATTTGGTATTTTCTGGCCATCATGCAGTTGCAGGCCATGTGGTTTAATGTTTCTGACGAGCCAATACACATAAGCACCTGGCTGTCTCAGATGGAATAATTGAAAGTTATCGTACAAAGACAAATCTTAACTATTTTGGTCCTGTTAATACTTCAAGGAATGCCCAGAATGTGCTTTTAGGCGTGCAGTGTATCCACTCACTCCTTTAAAGGATACTCAGCTGCTTTTCTTCTTTTTGAGGACGCGGAGATCATGCAACCCAATTATTTAGAACAATTTAATAACCGTACAGTGGTGTTTTACATCCATCAGTGAGCTACTGATACATTGCAGTACATATATCACTAGACTGAGGATCAGAAACCTTCACAGACACTTGCAGAGCCCATTGTTGCTGCACTGGAATGTTTTAATGCTGGGTTAGTGTTGGGTGTCTTGCATAAGGGACAGAGTTTAACCTCTGGAGATGTCCTGTTTTGTTAGATTACAAACCGGAGATGTGCTCAGACAAACTGCCCTGAGGAAGGAGAAATGACAGTGGTTGTCACATGACTGAATGACATTTCCCCCCTTCTTGCTTGGGGACTTTGAACAGGGAGAGAGGCGGCTAGTTTTACTCTTAACACCCTTATCGTCAGTTGGCTGTTTGAGACTCATGTTTTTGTAACATGAGTGTGTGTTTGATGGAATCTCCTTTGTGTGTGTGTATTTATGTGTAACCACAATCAGATGTAGTGATTTTGTGGGATTTGCTTGTTGAATACTGACCAGCAGAGACTCTGACCGCTGCAGCAGGGACACATGAGCGAGGTCACATTCTGTCTGTCTCATTTAAGCGCCAGGTTCTGTGTGTTTTTGCCTCTGTGGTTTTATACTCTGATAAGTTATAACGCACCTGCCACTACCAGCTTTGAAGTGGGCTTTAATACATCTTTCTTGCTAAGCTACTTAATTCTTCTCTGCAGATCAAACCAAAGACCCGTTTTATAAATGTGAAGAGTCAGCAAGAGCAAACATTATTCAGCATTACTTACCATAGCTGCTAGCGATACCTTGTTAGTTATTTGGGGCAGTGTTTGTGGTGCTTCACATAGAGAACTTCATCCAGTGCAGAGGCTGCATTCTGCTCATGTCCCTGAGTTATTTGTTCAGCATTGCAGTACAATTTTAAAATGTGCCGCTGCTTTTACATCTAATAGGGGGCGGCAGTAGCTCAGTCCATAGGGCATTGGACTTTGGAGCAGAGGGTCGCTGGTTCAAGTCCAGCCTTGGACCAAAACACATGGAGGTGGGCTGGTAGCCGGTTCACCTCCTGAGAGACTGCCGAGGTGCCCTTGAGCAAGGCACCGAACCCCCCACCTGCTCGGGGCACTGGCACTGGCCTGCACTGGCGCTGCCCCCACTCCCCCTCTCCTCTATGCATGTGCATGTACATTGGTGTGGTGTGTGATGTGTATGCATGACAAAAGTATAGGAGTGACTTGAATTTCCCTCTAAAGGGACTATAAAGGAATATAAAAAAAAAAAAATTTAATTTCAGTTGTGGCAATGAGCCGACCAGCCAGCTTCACCCAAACCTATCAATAACAAGATGATCAGATACGGAAGAAAACCCAGACAGGAAAACTGCACAGTCTCATTAAACGGACAAACCCACATATATCACACTGCGTCTGCTGCTGGGAGGTCCAAGCTTCAACACCTTCCATAAAACGGCTTATTCATCACATCCTGCACGTCTATAAGCTAGCAAACAGTAGAGTAGGAAGGCGGGGATATGCATTAAGGCTAATCATGAGCATTGATCCCTGTAAGAAGCTAAGAACATGATTTCACAATGCAGCTTACTCTGAAGCTTTAAACTGTGGGAACACTCTTCCACACTTTAGCACCCACAAATATAGATTTAAAACCAGGACTGAAGCCCTTAGCCTGCACACTCAGCAACAGCAAACTGGATGGAGGGACCTGGGGGAGAGAAGATGATAGATGGAGTAAAGAAGTGTGATGGGGTTGGTCTAAGCACTGTCAGGCTGCATTGTTAGTTTGTTTGCTCTGCACCACTGAGCAGCCCATCTCATCAACACTAAACAGAGAGAAGAAACACAAGGAGGAAGAGTGAGGGCAAATATCAAATTTCTCTTTTGAGTTTCCAGAGATCATCTTGTAAAGATACACCAATATCTGAATCCCCATCAATCATCCACATAGTTAGGGTCCGACTTTTGCTGCTTTTAGTGTTCACACTACTTTTGCAAACAATGTGACACTTTTTACTGTGAAAAGTCCAGGACTTAATAAGAAACCAATATTTTAGACATGATGATGAGGCAGACAAACAAAACCTCCAGAATGTGTTTATCAGTCGCCACCTTTCCTTCCCTGATTCATCGCTCTCCTATCATACAGCTCTTTACCAGAAAAAAGAGCACACACACAGAAATCATGCTATAAGGTTGCAAAAAAGACTCGCTTTTAGTGCCACTTTTGCTCGTTCAGGCCAAACCAACATAGTCAGCATAATGCTACACCAGTGTGAGCTTTCTGATTACTTCTCTCCGTTCCACCGTTCTGAGGTAGCATGGCTGCCTCTCAGACAGTTACTGTTTTGGATTTGTGTCCTTAAAAATACATTTTACAGAGGTAAGATACAGATATACAGATATACTTGAACTACCTGCATTCCAATGCCACAAAATCTTGTCAGTGTGTTCTGCAGTGGTAGAAGTTGTTGTTCTACCATACCTTTTACACAGAACAGAGAGGCACAATGAAGGCACTGCTGTCGCACCTTGGAACAGGTGACATGAGAGGGCCTGAAGACATGGCCTAGACTACAGTGTGAAGGGTTAATTCAACAGAGCGTTATCTACCATAGATTACATTTTTGAAGTTGTGCATGGTAAGTGACATAATTGCTTAAATGGTGCAAAAAATATTTTGCCTTTACACTGCAGGAGTCATGCTTGCACAAAGCTGCTAAATACACAAGATCTCTGCCCATGACAGTGCAAGTGCTGACATTCAGCGCATTTGTCGCAACATTACTGCTGGTTTGCCTCATAATTGGATTGAGCACAGAATTAACAGCATTCACGGTCAAAAGGTGATCCACTCTGAAGAACTCATTTGAGCAGGAGTCATGAAAGTGCAGCCAATTTCCTGACAAGCATGCACAAAAAGACGTCTGAGAGACGTCTCGTTACTGAGAATGCAGAATGCAACATTAGTTTCCTCTTTCTATTAAAAATCTTTCCTGAATTGTGACCTAAAAAACTTGCCTTGAAGAGAGAACAGCACCCCACCCAGTGGAAAATGACAGCAAGGCGAAGTAAACCAGGTCAATGCAAAGACCCTGAACAGAACAAATCATTCCGTTCTCCCTGTGCACCTCTTTACCGTCTCTATAGACCTTACCCCCGCACACACATTACAATCAGCCTGAATGACGGGGAAAAGGTCCTTGTGTGGAGCAAATTCCTTAGCCTACAACACTTACACACAGGTCCCAGAGATTATCATGTGCATACCCAACAGGCCCCTGCCTCATTAGCTCGGTTCTCCAACTACCAGGAGGAGACGGAGCAGAAAGAATGGAACCAAAAACCAAAATTATGTTCCAAACTAATTCTTGATTAGGTGATTTAACCTCATTTCAAACAGAACCATGTCCTGTAGGTATGATTAATACACTTAGAAACAACTTCCTGTTTGTCTTCCTAACACAAACAGGAGGAGGAAAAGAACACACTGCTGTGGCTTCAGGGAATGGTTGGTTATAAGCATCTAAAGGGGCCTTACGCTCACTTCTGCTCACAGCAGGCTCTCCTTTCAAAGGGGGACCACTCTAAGGAAGGGCTCTGCCTGCTTGTGATCCAGTGTTCCTTCTTTTTTCCTCTGTGCTCCGCTCCTGTTTCTCTGTGACACAGCCAGAGGGGGGAAACATGACTCCGACAGCTCACCCCGGCCCAGCCAAGCTCTCGTAGCTGTGTTGGGTCCTCCTGCCTGTACCCTCCCCTCCACTGCTGCAACACTAGCATGGAGCCTGTGCAAATTATGTAGCATTCACCAGAGATAGAAGGAAGACATGAAAGCACAAATATAGAGTCAACTGCTTTACAGAACTGGCGTCTGTCAACTGATTTTCAAATGCTATAAAGACAGACAGACAGGCCCGGGCCAAAACCAAAAGGCAACGCCCATTGTTTCTATCGGCTCAGTCGAGAAAACCACTTGACTAAAAATATGAAAGGTATTTTTTTTTCACAGTATAAAGCTGCAAATATCCAGTTTACATTATAACTTCATGCAACACGGTAGGCACAGCCATCGAAGATCCAGGTTCTTACACAGCAGTGCGGCCCTGTCACAGGAAACACGCAGCGTAATCTGTATGTCACCATGAGAACACAGCAAGATTACCTCATAACTATGGAAGCATACGACACAGTAGGTCATTATTAGAAGTTCTTGACACAAAACAGAGCAGGAAGAGGTCATATCTCTCCTAACTGACAGCCTGACAGTCTCCTGTGTCCCAGGCAAAGCAAAGACACAGTTCTTAAGTGGAGTTCATGGACCTGCACAGTGTGTAGGAACGCTCTTGATGGTGTATTAACACAGTACAATGACCAAAGTGGAAAGCACAAAACCTCGACAGAAGCACAGTGGGTTTCTGATACTTCTACTTCCTCCATAGATAAAAATTGAAACTTTAACAAAGTTTCAAGATAAATGGCACAGTAAACAATAAACACCAGCTTCAAACACACTAATAGAAGTATAGGTCTGTACATAACTCCATGTAAGGTTAAATCTATCAGTTGCATCTGCTAGAGGCGTGGACGCTGCCAGTCCTCTTCAGAAAGTACAGCAATTACTCATGTCTTATTGGAGGAGTGACTTGATCTGAAATGGGGTTATGATAACACACTGAGGTTGTTATGAGAAGGAAAAAATACTGCGATTCATTACTATTCTTCCATTCTGACAATGACTGAAAATTCAGTGGCACTGATTGGAATAAAATTTGTTAAAAAATCCGAACA
>JAVQJX010065892.1:0-11552 GCA_036025115.1 Ambassis agassizii
AACCAGTTTTGGGAGCCAGGGGCCGGTGCTTAGGCGGTCGAAAACCAAATAACTGGTGCTAAGTCTGGCTCTGGCTCCGAACCAGCACTGGAACCAGCTCGGTGGAAAAGGGGCTTAAGGCTGCATATAGTGACTATATGTCTGCGACAGTCAGATTACAAATTACAAGTGCATTCATGTCAGTCCACGCAATGCACATCATATACATCAAGGTATAATGGACGTTTATGTCACATTGAAGTTGTCCTTTGAGCTTAAAATCATGTCATAACTGTGTATGCTAGAATCACAGAGCCATTGTATATATACACACCTCCAACCAAACTGTACAAATGTGGAGGCCAAAAAGTCTTGCTTACTGGCACTGCCATGTTAGAAAATACAATCTTGGAACCTGACTCACACATGCACATTAGAGATTAAAAGGTGAAGCTCAGTTTCAAGCCAGTAGCTTACCCCATTGGCGCCTCCCATTTTAGCCGAACCTAAATGGACATATAAAAAAATATACACTTGGCTAACGGCTAAAGGCTACTTTTAGCTTTTAGTTGGGTGTGTGTCCCATCCACTAAGGCTGGGGAGCCAGGTTTGCTATACTTCAGCAGGCCACCCATGGGTAACATATACGTATATATACGTATATGTTTATATATATAACATATATATATATAACATATATATATGTTACAGTCTATATGCCCCCTGCAGGGGCAATCAAGATGTTTTGGCAACACGTTTGGGGAGTTGTTATGTCGTCTACCTTTATATCTTCAATGTGCATTTGCAGTCTAACTCCAAAAATGTGTTTTTCTTGAAGAAGTTTAAAAACAGCTCACAAATATGTGAGCTGTATGTCAACATCTAAACAACAAGCTGTCAGTGGACTAATGTGCTGCCATGTCCTTCAGAAAAGCAGTGACAAGAGGAAAAACCTGCAGACAAACTGCAGTTGTAGCTTCATTGCACGCCTGTCACAAAACCTTTGAGATAAGACACATCTTTATACACAAAACTATGTATTAATTTACATTGTGCAAGACAGACATATCAAAGGAAGAGCAGACATCCCCCAGGACTAATACCGTGAATATAATAACCCTATGGCTAACCTGTGACATCATTAGTTGCCAAGCAACCCAGGGTACTCTGTGGATGAAACACCTGTCCTTCATCTATCAAGCCGTCTCAGCAGCCTCTTCCTCTCTATGACACACCTACCTCACTCTCTGTGTCTATATCTGGTGGATGGGATTCTAAGGGTTGAGAGGTGTTAAGTCAGGGGGAGAATGATAAACAGATAGAAGGAGTCAATAACCCCAACAAGAAATGAAGAGAACAGAAAACCCATCTGAAATGATAACAAGTGCAGCGCTACACTCAACAATAGGGGTCATATAGACTGTAGGCATCGACAGATACAGTCAATAGCTTACGGTCAATGTGATTGTAAATAAAGATCAAATGTTTCCATTCGACAATCAGCATAAGAATAGCTGCAGAGTGCTGCTGGAATTTATGTCAAAATACTGTAAGCAGCACACAGTAAACACAAACAGTCATTTTAAGGCAGACTGTGTGTGTTTATCTGCCATCGTGAGCATATACATGTTACAGTCTATATGTTGTTGAATGAGCCACTTCTTTCAGCATCACAGGCTTCATAAAACCCGGAAATGCAACACTTGGAGCCAGTCAGTGTGAGTGTCTGTGTGAGTTGATCAATAGAGCCGATCAATAAAAAAAAAACCCTGCTGTCAGAACAACAGAGAATGGGAGCACATTCTGCTACTCTACAGCAGAGATCACAATGCTGAGCATAACAACCAGTGTAACAGCAATCATATGACTTCAGCAAAAGATGATATAAATCCAGAAAACAGATGTAGCTGTGGAAGATTATTTTAGTTCACTGTTTAAGCAATGTGCCACCTAGTGGTTGTAAAAATAAGTACAAGTAGGATCTCTAGTCAGACTCACCACCAAGGTAACAGAAGAAAGAGTGGAGACGTTTGCTGCAGAAATTGAGACAGTCTATCTACTCAAACTATGCCTGAAGTGACAGATAATACTCCAACATGGAGTTAACCTGGATTTATGTTGAGGGTTTAATTAAAGGGGCTGTTCTCATCCAAATTAAAAATTCATCTAAATTGCTTTTGTGTCAGCCACAAACATTTTCCTCTTTTCTCCGATGCAGACATCGTCAGTGTTTATACCCAGTCACACTGCCACAAACACAAGCTTCCGGCACTTTATGTACACCAAGCAAAGTGCCATTTACTTCAAAAGTATTGTAGAGGTGGAACCAAGACTGGAACCAACTGTCCCTTTAAGACTGGAGACAGTAGAGTCATTTACCTTACTCCAGACTTTTACCCAGGAGACTGAGGTTCATTTCCTGTGATGTGTGTTTGAAACTTTTTATCTGTCGTTTGGCTGTAAAAGTAAAAATTATGTTTTGTTGTAAAATCTAAAAAAAACAAGCACATTAAGAGACAAATTTTTCCAATGTGACCAAACGTACCATGTATGAATCACTTGTTACCACACATTGTTGTTTGTGTTGAGTGCAAACCACAACAGAAAAGAATGAAGCTGTTTTTAAGTGTGAAATCAAATGATGAATATCAGTAATATCAACTGCAAAGCAAAACAACTAAATTAAATCAGGATTGGCCTCAATGTCATGTTTGTCCCACTTACCTGTACAAAATAAAAAATAAAAATAAAAAAAAAACAGATTGTGAGAGAACTAATCTCTGCTGTGAACTTTTGAATTTTTGAGCTGTGCAAAAGGGTTTTTTGTGTCTGTGAATTTGAGAAATTTGAAATTATTTACTTCTGTCATCTTGTTTCATTTTAATCCCCTGACTTCCTTTAAGCTTGAGCTTCAAATAGTCACTTTTATTCCGCACAGAGTATGACAGCAAAGGGATTTACTTTTACTACTACTGTGTTTGTAAGAGCAAAAAATTTATGAGAGAGCAGATGCTGGGTAATTCTCAGTCATGTACAGTATAAACAGTATAAACCCTACATGTGTAACTATACTGTGATAAATAGTCTGACCACTGCACTGGCTCACTGCAAAAACAAATGAACGAACTTACAGCCTTAGCTCACACTTAAAGTCAAATGACCTTCAGATTGGAGCAGTAGAAGTGCAGTCAGGCATCATGGTGTCACAACACAACAATAGCCTTAAACACAAACTTCACAAAGGCTGAAAGTGCTAAAGCCAGGTGTGTGCTGCCTATCAATGAGGCCTCGCCACACATACAGGGACATGATACTGTTTTCTAATTAGAGCAAAGCTCTGCGTCCCAAACACAGCTGCCTCACCTCCCGCTGTAATCTCTCATGGGGGCACACACAAACACACACAAACCCACACACACACAGAGTTCTTGCTACTGACACAAGCACTCACACACAGCTGTGGGTGTCCATTTGATTACTGACAGTGACACAGCTGTACCCATGCATACGCACACTTGTAATATACAACACAAGGCTCTGAACAAACACACTGTCTGTGACACACACAGAGGTCTACACACACACACAGAAACACCTGTCTGTGGCAACAGTCCATAGAGATAAGAAGGCTGACAAGAGCTGCTGGAGCCAAAGCCGGGAACCATGGGAGCTGTCAGGCTCATTTCTCTGTGACACCTTCAGGCTTGCGCGCACACACACGCGCGCGCACACACAGACATTTGATGACACTGTACTGCCTTAAATTCATTCCCTGGAGCTGTATTCTTACAATAATTATCACACACACACACAATAATGTCAATGCAACCACAAACTCGCCTATGCTTTTAAGCTTAACAACAAACTGGCTTTGAAGCTTAACCTAAATGTAATTCTAGCCTGTCTTTAAAATAACTCTTCCTTATAAGGTTGAGAAACAGTCATCACAAGTGACCAGCTGGCCAGGTTTGCTATTCTTGTGTAGGACCAGACAGGAAGAAGCAGGAAGAATGCCATGACGCACAGGTGGGAAATAAACCGAGAAAATAGGCTAAAGGAGCAGCACTTGTCGATATGTGGAACACTAATGAATGCATAAAAAATTAAAATAAACAGAGAATAGTGTGTGTATCAGTTTGTATAAAACCTAATGAAGCCACTGGTCGACTGCCGTGATTTATGTTCTTTGATATGAAATGGATTTCCACTCTGTTACAGACAGGCCCAGTTGTATTACATCTAATTACAGAGATAATGCTGTTTAACATTAATGTTAAATGGCTTGTAACTAAATTAATTCATCCATCTCTTTCCTTCCAGCTTAAACACGCAACGTAAAACACAGGGCTCATTTGGTGGCTGCTGAGTGCTTTGAGTTATATCAATGAAGCACAACAACATGCATTTTGGGAACTTATTTAGACATTTTATCTGCAGATCTATTTGTTTATTTTCCTTTTTTTTTTTAAACAAATCTAAACAGATATTAAAATATTACTTCCTGTCCAGGATGTACCCTGCTTAACCTCCCTTAAAGTGATGGGTGCAACCCCTTACAATGCTCCACCAGAATGTGAAACAATGATATTTATGTGGATCATAAGCTCATTCTGCAGATTGTATAGAAAAGCACAAACACATAAATTAACCTGCAGCAAGTAAAACTGTGCCTGGATAACTATTCAAGCAGACCAGTTCATATATATGACTAAAACTACTTCCAGTAAAACTGCCACAGATACACTGTTTAGGTGTTACTCACAGTTTATCTGCTATAGTTTGTGATTCATGACCTCTTTTGCATTTGTCATCCATTCTGTCTCAACTAACAGGTGAAGGTGCATGGCAGCAATCTTTGGGACTATAAAAAACACACTCATTGAATATAATCATTGATTATCTCACTTCAGGACAATCCTCTGACAATTCCCATATGTTTCTATACATATGGTTTTAACATCCACCATCAGCAGTTCCAGGTTCTTGGACTGGTCGGCGTGGTCCTGTGGAGAGGCCTCCCAGATCCCCAAACCTTTGGGGGTATTTGAGGGCAATGGCGTATCAGGAAAAAATACAAAACATAAATCATCTCAAGCAACAAATCACCAACACAATGGTAGTCATTTAGAGAACATAATGATAAATAAAAACATTTATTTTTCCTATTTATGGAAACATATGGGGCACCCTGAATTTTGTTATGTTTCCTCATTGACTTTAGCAAAGGCCTTAAAAAAGCCTGAGCTACAGCAGGACGGAGTGTTTTTATAATCAGGACTGAAACATTTGATCAATTATTGACCAAAAAGTAATTATTTTAATATGGTGAAAATAAATGAGTTGAATGACTATTATAAACCTGCCACTGGCTGTGATTAGTATTTCTGGCTTGGTGACGGCATGTGTGTTACCTCAAATCCAGAGTCACCATGGATTTCTCTCAAAATCCAGACTTTGACTCTGAAACAGATTAATTTCAGCTGTTCATCTTCTGTAACGATGATTCAGCTCGGTGACGTTCACAGCACCGAGCTGCTTTGTCAGCTGCTTCGTAATATTCTCGGAGATGATGATAACATCAAATAACTAAAAAACTATTCATCACACCGTAGACTGGAGGCCACATTTATCATAACGCATATTGTAGCTCAGTTAAAATATGCTACAAATATCTTCTCTAGCAAACCTGATTAAATATTGTCTATTGCTCTAAATTCGCTTCTGGATTTAGAGACGGGGAATCAAAGTATGGAAAAGTCTGTATTGAAAGCCTTTAAGCCAGCTGTTTTGCTGAAGCAGACACATTTTGTAAATACAACAAACGCACACAAACATGCGAAAGCATCCAAACCCAACATACACAATGGTTTCTCTGCAGTTGCTTTGCCTTCACTTTATCTGCTCCCCCCCCCACCCCCACTCCCCTCTCTGAATATTTTAGTATTGATGAGCCCATTACTGATGATAACACAGTGCAATGTCAGCATCCTTTCTCTTTTCTCTCTTTCTCTCTCTCTCTCACACACACACTCAGTCATCAGGAGTCATGTTACAACTCTGCTGCTGCTGCTGTGAGTGCGCTCAGAAGGAGGCAGGGGAATCTGACTTCCTGGCGTCACTCCAATAAATTGCAATATTTTTCAAGCTGAGGACTGTTCACGTGCACACCCACTGGCACACAAATACACAGAACTAAATACAGATTACAAGGGCGACGTGTGTCGCCTCTCGAAAGGATGCGCAGCGATAACAGCGGATAAACAAAGTGAACTGAATAAGAATGTGTTCTTCCTCAAACAGCAGCAGAAACATAACAAACCTTAAAAACTATAAGAGCTTTAAACCAGATCAAAAAAATCAACAGAGCCAGGAGCTCCTTTCACACAGCCTGTGCTAGGCGGGATTGTAGTGTGTTTCTTGCACCTCATGGTTCTGTGTGAAAGGTATAGAAGAAATGGTACAGGGTTGCACCTTTTGGCCAGCAGTGTTGAATCAGCCGCTGTGTGAAAGGGCGAGCCAGCATAGCCGAACATGCTGCAGCTTTTGACACATCACACCTCTGATTACAGAACAGTGATGTGCCTTTTGAAAGCATGCACTGAAGCGTGTAACACTGGCTTTGTTTGTGTACCATAAAACACGTTGTCTAGTGAAAAGGCCAGGGAACGTGACCGATGAGGCAAAATCTTTTAGTCGTGACAACCACAAGGTGAAAATTTGATATAGCTCACGTAAATATTCCTGTACGCACAGACGTCTGCTTTTCTGTATTTTTTTCTTCCTGACCTTCACTGATCACTGGTCGCAAAGTCAAAGCACCTCCAGCTTGAGGGAAGCAGGTGAGCCCAGCTCCTGAATCTAATTGTGTATCAGTGATCACTGACATCCATGTGGCACATTCATTATTCTCTCACAAGTCTGGTTATTTCCTTCTGGTCTGACCAACAAATGATCAGGGTAAGAAGCTTAAAGTCTTTTCTGTGAGGTGAATGACTGTCATTATGCTCCAGTGGGTGAATTTAAACCAGCAATGATACAGAGGATCAAACACATTAGTGGATTTTTTTTCAGCTTTGGTACAAAATATGAGGTTGAAACATGATATGAGAAAGATGTCCCTAATATTTGTGCAATTACACATAATGACATCACAATGTTATTATCACCAAATAATCCTGCCCAGCTATATGAGAGGGGAAGGGCACTATGTGACTCCTGAGGGAGGGCCTCATGTACACAGTGTGTGTGTGTGTGTGTGTGTGTGTGTGTGTGTGTGTGTGTGTGTGTGTGTGTGTGTGTGTGTGTGTGTGTGTGCTGTTTGATCAGCCAAACGTTTGAACACAGTCGCACTGTGTCTACAGCAGATGTGTCATTTTAATTTGAGAGCGGATAATATGGCTTTATATGCTAAACTTTCATTTCAAACAGCAGAAGCCTGCTTCAGTATCAGGTGCTCTCTGTTTTATTAAGCTAAACACTGAGCCCTGACATTTAAAAGTTCATCTTTTTCTCCCAACACTGGTGCCCCTGGGGAGACTCAAGACAAACAGACAGCAGGGGGATTATAGCTGCAAAATATTCAATACAGAGTCCGACACAACAACACAATCATCCTCAACAGCTTCATCAAGTCAGACTGCAAAGTTATATCAAATAAAACAGCCAATTAGAGCGATTTGCCTGCTTTGATCCGCCACACATGTTTATGATCCGGTGAAAAACATTTATCTTCTCATAAAGCCACAAAAGCAGCCCCAGGATGAAGAATGAACATTAAAAGAGGGATTTGGGGGACTTCAAAAGGGAAAAGTGCAAAGAAGAATAATTTATTCTAGAATCTAAATTTTGACTCCAAACAAGTCTTTATAGATCTGATATGCCTTTTGGAACCGCCCCCCCCCCTTTTTTTTTTTTTATTCCTGCCAACCTTAGGTTTTACTTAATGACTTCTCTTTAACGGTAAAATATTTGTTAAAAAGCTATTAGTTACAGTCATGAAGGGTGTGCTGCACAGTGAGGCTGAGCCACGTTTTGACATAACGACTTCCACAGACGTGATTCAGTTAGCAGGGATATATCAGTGCACATCTACAATCTGTCCCCGTGGGAATATTAGAGGAAGAGTAGCAGCCTATCACAGAACTGTTATGATACGCCGGAAGACACAAAGGCACGATAAGGTCACTAAATTCTCTGTAGATAGGCGCGCTGAGACAACGTTTCAGTGGTGTGGCGCAGCGCTACAGGGATTTTGTCCACTGACAGCCGCTGTCAGTGGACAAAATGACAACCAGCAGGTCACAACACTCACACAATAGTTTCTGTTTTGGCTCTAGACGCCACCCAGACAGAGAGGGGGAGAAGTGCACAGAGATACAGAGAGTAGTTAGTTTGCACTTACATCTCAGAGGACGGCGGCTGGCTACGGCAGAGGAGCGCGTGTCCGCACGCTTGTCCCATCGCGCATCCTGCCTCGCGCCTCCCCTGTTTAACCCAAAGAGCTGCAGTCAGGGCGAAGGGAGGAAGAGGAGGAAGAGGAGGAGAAGGAGCTGACCGCGCGCGCGACAGAGAGAGAGAGAGTGTCTGGATGATGGATGGATGACTGGGTGTGTGCTTCTCTCGCTCTCTCACCGGTCTGCTGTCTCCTCTCGAGCTCTGACAGCGCGCGGGGATTGGTCGGGACCCGGTAACTGATATTGGAGCTCGTGAGGGAGGATATAACGGCTGAGAGAGAGAGAGAGAGAGAGAGCTCCGCTGATAGTTTTACGGTTCAACGCCACATGGACGCACGGAGAGTCAAAGACGCGTCAATCAAACTGAAGCCGAGTCACTCGTCCGCTGCAAAACAATCTTCCTCAGATCATGCCCGCTTCTCCACGAGCGCCTGCTGGCCGGTTAATCCACCCGTGGAAATGAAAGTTGTGTTGTTGTGGATATTAAACTTTCTCGTTATGTCCTCGCATTTCAGCTGCGCATTTTCAGACAGCAGCACGCGCTCCTCTCACTCAGTGCCTCTTTGAGACAGGAGGACAGCTTCCAAACGCACACAGGAGCCTCTGCTGACAGGCTTTCACTGTAAACCACGCGTTGTATACTTCACTACCGTTTGTCTATCACGGGACACAAGGGCCCAAGGTCCAACACACATCTGCCATATATGGTCTTTCCAGTACGCACAAGGAAGCAGCAGGGATCCTCTGTAGGCGCAATGCATAGTGAAACAGGAGCCTGAGGAAATGTTTGTTGGCTCTGGGGCCTTTAAATATCCTCCACTAGGTTTCACTTGTCAGCTGTTTTGCATGTTAATAGTCCACTGAGAGTTTCTGGCGGACCTATTCACATAAAATTTGAAAATCAGTGTTTAATGTAACATGAACCCTCCTGTAGAACTCAGCTATATATATCCAGGTGTGTTCAGTTATTCTGCATGATTGCTGCAGGCATCGTGGACACACAGGCTGAGACTGACTGACAGCTGCGTCACCGCCTTTAGATGGGTTACATATGTTCACCCTCATCACCCCCATCATCATCATCATCATTATCATCGTCAACACAGTCTTTTTATTGGGCGACCTCAGGGATTAATCAGCCATAACTGCAAACACTTGTGTAAATGAGCAGAGGAGCTATAGAAGTTTCATTATTAATGCTTTCTCAAGGTACTTTTTCGTAGACGGATTTCGAATTGTCACAACAGAGAAAGCTCGGCTGTTAATGATGGCTCGGTTCCATTAAGTGTCCCAGGAAGCCATCACAGGGAACCAGAGTTCAAACAGAGAGACTTTTTCTGTGCATTATGCAGCCATAACTCAGACAGACATGCTCTCTGTGCCGTGTAGAGCCAAAATGTTGTCTGTGAGACAGATCTGGTGTGTGGGGCTACATCTACTGTATATTTACATTTGGATTATAGACTGAACTTTTAGATTTTCGCTTTATCTTTGGACTGGAGTCCTCTCTATTGTTATTGCTTTATTATTTTTCCCTAGTCAAGAGATTGAAAACTGTTTCTAAAGTGATATTTAGTTTGAACGAGTTTAACACTATTGACAGAATGTGAAGAACAGCTGTGTCTGTTTATTGTGTTAGAGAGCTACGAGTTCTGTGAAGGAAACGCAGCATCAAACAGCTTTCAGTCCCGACAAGAAAGAAGTGATGCTGTGAGGACCATGCCTCCTTTCATTGCCTGATGTGGTGAAAGCAAAGTGTGGGCAGGAAGCTGTTGATCCATGCTGCGCCTAAAAACAACCTCCAACCAGCCTGTTCTGCTCTCCAACGTCTGCTTCCTAAACAGTATATGACTGTATATGAGTCCAGCATCTCATTTCCACAGAGATGTTGTTCATGGACAGAGGTCTGTATGCCAGCATGTAAAACTGTTCATTACAAACTGGTTCTATAAATTGTATTAAGAAGTCTTTAACTTGAATAAGCATGGAGGAGGTGGGACCTGACAAGCAGCGTTAATAGCCAAAATAGTGTCCCTAAATAAAAAAAAAAAAGCAGCTACTATTATTCCAATGGATTACACTTGTTTATTTTTTTTACTGAAACAAAACGCTGCACACACTAAGTAAAGGTTGAGCTGCACAGGAGCTTACACTGCGGTGGATCACTTATCTATGGCAGGTAATTACAAAGAGTTCAAAGTTCTCCTGTCCTCAGGGACACCAAAAGCACCTAAAAGATATGAAGCAGTGAGATGCCAGTGGTGTGCTCATGCAGGTGAATGTAAGGTTAATTAGCAGATCCATTCTTTGAAATAAAACAAGACTAAAGTTCTAATTTTGTGTGAGAAACCAATTTATTTTTGCCCCATAACTCACACTGTGACTTGCTGTAGCAGCTCCATGTTGGAAACCACTGCACTGAAACGTACAAAATAGAGACCACACTCCTCCTTGTAATTTGGTTACTGGATGTATTTTAGGTGAGCCATCTTTCAACACAGGACTTACATTTGATTATATTACAACCCATCTCATTTAATGGCAAATATACAAGGACATCCAGCATGAGGACACAGCCTCGGTGTCTTCTATGGTAGTTACAGACCTGCTTTGGCTGTATTTAGACCCCAACAGTCTGCTTATTTATAATTTGTGCTGGATGATCTCCACATCACTGTCTAAACAGATAAAGTCTGATTTAAACCAGACTATCTGACTGTAATAGAGGAAGAGCAGAAGAGGTCCAAAAATGAGATCTGCTGTGCCTGCCCCAAATATAGTATCCCTGTATCTCTGTCTGTCCAAGCAGTGCTCTATGTATCCAGATACCATAAAAGTAGTACACACGGGGGAGACAATTCAATGTGTCTTATATGTCCTGCAAAGAGAGGCGTCTCAGCAGGACCTGTCAATTACAAGAGAGGAGAGAAACATGGAGAGGAGTGTGACAGGGGACATGAGAGGCGGGAGGGAAAGAATGATACAGAAGTGAGGATGAAGGAAAAGTGACAGGACTGTGAATCTTATTACCACCATTTCAACTTTGCCTGTGTGTGTGTGTGTGTGTGTGTGTGTGTGTGTGTGTGTGTGTGTGTGTGTGTGTGTGTGTGTGTGTGTGTG
>JAVQJX010065927.1:0-17166 GCA_036025115.1 Ambassis agassizii
TGTGTCACTTTGCTCCTCTGACTAAGGATAAATCAACCATATAAACCTTGATTTAAGACCATTTAGTACAAAGAGTGCAGAAGTCTACAGCAACGCCGTCTGTATATACTGCAATATAGTCTTCTGAAATTCTTTAAAAATTGTTTTACAATAAATGAGACATATCAAAATCACACTACTCTGAAGTTTGGTGTTGCTGCAGACTTCTGCACTCTTTGTACTAAATGGTCTTAAATCAAGGTTTATATGGTTGATTTATCCTTAGTCAGAGAAGCAAAGTGACACATTAAATAGAAATAGGAGGAGTTGTAGGAGTTCTGACAGATGAGCCTGATGGCCCTGAGAGTAGCACAGAACCTCACCAGCTGGTAGTGGACCTGGCGCCAACTGCCCATCTAGGTTGGCAGCTTGCTCTAACATGCCAGTCGAGACCTGTGAGGGCTCGGCTCACGACCAGTATGATGCCAGAGGGTGTCAGATGCCAAAGCTTCACAGTCTGCTCTCAGATGGAGCAAGTGAGGCATTAAATCTAATGAGAAGGAACTAAAAGTCATTCAAGATAGAAGTGGAAATAATATAAATAAACAGTTTTACTAGGGAAAAAAAGGTTGTCATTTTATAAAGAAAATCATGTGTGGTAATAGTAAAGTTAAGTGCCCAGTAAAACTATTATAGCCCTATGGAGTGTGAGTGAGAACATAAATAATTTTTCACTCTATGTTTTATGGCTACCAAGGAAAAAATGTCATGGCTGAAGTGAACAAATTAGCCCTTAACTAAAGAAACTTAATAAGTTAATACAACATTCGTGGACACACTGTACTGCAGTCAGACTGACACACACACACAATTCCAGTGCACATGGGAAAGGCAGACAGATCGAGAATACCAAGAGTAGATAGAGAACAGCAGCGCAAAACAGACGTGCAAAAAGAGAATGAAAGATCCACAGACGTGTCAGTCATGGCAATGAACACTGACAAGCCAACTCTGTGGATAATGTTTCTGTCACTGAAGCACTCTAATCACAGTGTTCTTAGTCAAAACCAATCCCCTCGTATCTGAACACTGACGAAGTGCCGGGATGTTTGTAGCAAACAGCTGAAAGAAATGCACAAAGAGGGTGTCAAGACAGGCAGACCCACTCACATCTCTGCCATTGTCACCAGCTGCGGGTAGAAAATGCTGGGGAAAAGACAGACAGAGAGAGAAGAGTTTATGAGTGAACACCAGAAAGAAAGAAAGAAGCTAAAAGATGCCAGTTTAAAACACACCCAAGCAGGTAGTGGCTGTCAGAACACATTGCCATCCTCTAATTGGGTCATTTTTGATACCCCCTACCACACCGTGCCAGCGTATTGATGGGGAGGTGTGAGGATGCCAAGAGCCTGCGAGGCCTCACTGGCACCGTATCAAAGCAGGCACAAACGCTGCCCGCAGACAATCTGGCAAGCCCAAGCACACATAGGCGCAAGAACATCCAAAAACATGGCCCCACAGCTCCCGCCTGTACCACCGGGGCGTAATTGGTACATGGGCATTCCAGAGCATTTTCAAAGGAGGGAACTTAATCCACATGTGTACTATGAAATTGGCTATTTTGTACCCAGCAACCCCCCCCCCCCTTCCTCTTTTCCTCTTCCTCTTGCCCTCCCCCAGTCTGCAACCCTACCACCGATGTAGAAACACAGTATGTCTTGTTTCTCTCACATCCTCTCCATCAACTATCAACTGCTGCTCCGTCTTTCTCTCCGAAATTGCCCCAGGTTTGACCACAACATCTTAGGCTGTGAAGGCGGACAAGGATGCCTAATCTTCACTCGGTGCTCAGCTTGACAAGATTTCACTCGTCTCGAGTTTGTTTGTGGTTGTGTTTGAGCCTGTATGTGTGCGTGTTTGTATGTTTGTCTGCACTGTAAATATGCAGATCTGGGGAGCCTTAAACAAATTAGATTTGTTCATCATGTGCTTGCTCATAAAGCTATGGAGTTGAGTTTAAGGGTGTGGGTTGTGGACTGATGCTTACAGTAGGATGTGGGTGAGCCAAAGCAAGCACATCCCACTCCTCTTTTTACACTTAGAATCTTAAAATCTGAATACTTGCAAACAGGAACATCCTCTCGTGTGTTCAGTACATTCCTACATTGAAGAGCAGTGTCTCATCTCCTCTTCCTTTGTATGGTGGAGTGTGCCTTCCAGCCAGGCTGGCACTGACTGGCACATGGAGTAAACCGACTCCAGCTGCTTTCTGACCAAGGGGAACTTGTTTAATTAACCACGCTCTGGTTCCAATGAAAAGGTTGGTTTTGCCCCCAGCTGTTGACCAGTCTGTAGCACCCCAGGGCCCCGATGGAGACTGGCATATCACCCCTGGTCCGGTCCGATCCACATTTTGCAGACAAAGATGGACTCTGCCTGTCATGCCAGAATGTATCACGCCTGAGTCCTCCTTCATAAATTAAACATGAGATCTGGAGGAGTTCTTTTAAAAAAGGAAAAAGACCCAGAGGATGTTTCTCTGCTCAGATTCACCCACGCTGTTTTTCTTTCCTTTTTTTTTTTCTTCCCTTCTTATGACTCGGACTCACTCAGACATGGAAAAAAGGGAAGAATGGGGAGAAGGTATAAACAGGTGCAGAGGTGAATTAGAAAACAGTGCCCTCAATGACTTTCTCAAGAGTGCGTTTGTGAATACTTGTGTGTGGGTAATCCATGGTGGCCTGAAAGAATATTTCAAAGAGCCTTCTGATGGTTGTCTGGCCCTTTGCTTTTGGGGACACACTCATATGTATGAAATAAAACTCAGCTTTGAAGGATTACTCATCCTTCTCCATTAAGACTATAGCTCCGGTGCAGGTGGACAAGTAAATGAAAGGTTTTACCTTGAAATTCTTACTCTGGTATTATGATCAACATGCAGATATTTGGAATGTAAATCATATTATACATGTGAAATTAAACTCAGCATTTAAATGTACACCTTCCATTTTTTGTAGAGCCAAGAATCCAAAGACTGACTGCCAATAGAGCCATTAGGGGCTGGGGTTTGTAAATACCTTATTTATCTTATGCTGCTGGAATCAAGATGTAATTGAAATAAGAAACTAAAACACAAGAGTAAGATGGACTACAAGACCAAAGCTACTTGTCAGTCATGTACACTGCTAATGACACACATGTAACTTAGTCTGGCTTGAAATAGTTCCCACTACATTTTTTCAACATAATTTCCACTTTGTTCTGCTTTTGGTAAGTGCACAACAGTGCTAATTGTTCTGTCAGAAGGTTTCCATTCTGTTACCACCCCTGTCCTATAATTCAGGCATTAAAAGAGAAGGCGAACGCAACACTCTGAAAGGTAATGTCACCACCCAGCCATCACAGAAGTCTTTCTAAATCTAGTGAGTGCCACCCAGAGCGCTCATTTCACCAGCATCTGGCTGACAGGTCGTACCATCACCAAGCACAATTGTCACCTTTACAAGTTGTCATGCTTCTTGTGTCCTTGATGCTGTGGTGAGGTACACTGGAAGGGTTTTATATCATCACCCACACTCCTCAACGCATCACGTGTGAACACAGAAATGAAACAAAACAAATCATCACCCAAGAAGGGGTTGTGTATATATATTTAACACTTATTTCAAACATCAGCAGAACTCTTCCAACAACGCTGTGACTTTTAATGATCCTTGAATCTAAGCCACACTGGCTTTCCTTCCTCTACCTGATTGCCCAGCTCATACAGCTTCCAATCCTCATCCCTGATCCTCCCATGTCATTTTTTTTTTTCCTTCGAGTCCATGGAAGAGTCCACGGGAGCCCCATTTGCCGTGACATATGGTGAACAAGGCAGGCACTGCGAGCGAGTGGCCCTGTCTGAAGCTGTGACTTAGTGTCGTCCCTCAGTGCCTCTGGCAGCACAGGGACAGAGGGATGAAGGGGATGGAGGCAGAGGGAGAGAGGAGGTACAGAGACAGAGAAAGGGTGGGAGTTGGGGCAGAGGGGGGATTCAAGCCAGAGTTTTTGCCCTGGAGACACACTGGCAGTCCTAAGATTAGAGGGGTAATCAATCTCAGCATGGAGCTGGCCAATCCCACCGCCCCTCGGCCTGGCAACCTGGCCTCTGCAGGTGGGGGCAGGGCTGTAGGGAGCAAAAGAACACTGACAGGGGGGACAGAGAGAAGAGAGAGATGAGGGGAAAGAATATGCTTTATTAAGAGTCATTTGTCCTTTAACAAGCCTTGGTGGTGGACAGGTGATGAAGCATAGCACCGCAAACACATATGATTACTGTCATCGTTGTTTACTGGCTTACCTGCCTCTGTCGCCTCACTAGGGAAACCTTGTTTTGGGTGGTCCTAACACACAAATGCCCTGAGCTGTGTTAGACCACTCTTGGTCACAGTTAGGACTTCCAGTCCAATTCAAGCAAACCCCCACCGAAGGTATCATTCAATCAGATAAAACATCACATTTAAAAATAAGATAAAGCATAACATGAATAATTCACAAGCATGATTGAAAGATGTCTATTGGCCCAATGTGTGCAAACAAGCACAATTAGAAGTAACATCATGTCATATGTGAACTGCCCAGCAGTCATTGTTTCAGTCCACGACTACAGTACAAGTGCTTGCAGATACATGTATAAATATATACAAGGGACCATGATTTAGCTCTTCTAATAAAACCAAGCAAACGCAGTACAATTATTTTGAAGCAGTGAACAAATGTGAAAGAAATCCTCCTTTAAAGTGCTGCTCATAAGTTTGTGAACCTTAAAAATGTTATTGTAATGTTATGTAATACTTCTGTGTAAACATGAGCCAAAACATCAGCTGGTTTAACAAAAGAAACAGAATAACAGAACCCAAACAAACAAACACAACTTAAATATTTGACTTTGATTACGTGGCAGGAGAACTACTTGTTTTGATCCCCTGTAATACAACAGCAACAAAATGTTTCCAGTAATTCACGGGTCAGTTAGCAATGGCAATTAATGTCTGAAAAATATGATCTAATGTGTCATAAGCATTGAGTGCACATTACAGTGTTAAATGTGTGATCAAGGAGAGGGGGTGGCCTGTTTTTCTCCCACTGATGTTAGCAAAGGGCTGCGGAGCATAGCTTTAGCTAACGAGCCACAGAGGGCTACAGACTAGTTTGAATTTTTCATAGTCACCTTTACTAATTACCATCAAAAGTGTCCCAATCCAGAGAATACATGCAAATCAATTAATGTCCTCAAAGTGCTCAGCAGAGATGAAGCAAAGAAACAGATGCAATATAACGCAACAATAAGAAGACTGCTAAAGGTGTAAAAAGAGATGAAAAATGAAAGTAACGGAAGAAAACATCCTCACGAGGCCTTTTACAGATAAATGAAATAATTAGACACAACTCCCCAGTGGCTTTACCATTTTATTTTATTTCTAGGGAAATAATTAGAGTTTTTTTTCTTTAGTAAAGCTCCGATTTTTTCATGTTTAATCTTTAATCAGAGCAGAACATTTCCCTTTGGGCAACAAGGTGCTTTATGGTAAGATATAATATTCTGTAGTAATTCAGAGTTGCTCCGCATCATAAGGATGCAAGAATTATGTATCAACCAGTGTAAATGCCTTTCTGCTTTAACCCTCTTTATCAAACTAATGCATTTATATATGTAACAAAGCAGGTAGTGGTAGAGTAGAAATGCTTGTTTTAATTGGACCAAAAGGTCTGCACTGAGTCCCATCTGTGGTGTGGTAGGGACTTAATTATAAGCAAACATGGCTACCTATCGATACACCACAAGACCAGAGCAAGAAAGAGGGTTAAGAATAATCTTGACGCCCCGCGGGTCATCGCACACTGTAAACAACATGGATTTATCCAAAAACAAAACAGAGAAGAAACAGAACATAACAAGTTGTATGAAATCAATATGAACCAAAGCAAGAATCAAAAGGAAAATCAGACTAAATTGGACTTTTTGTTGTGCTTGGTCAAATATATTGCAGCTAGAGATGAACCTCAGGAGAGAATGGAAATAACAGAGCAACACTTACAAAAAGACAGAAGACCCACATAGTAAATTCAGGTCCTTATGACCCTGCACTGTGGACAAAGGCATAGATTTGAGGCGTACTCTTAGGTGCCTCTCATGAGCCCATAAAGCCATTTTAAAGTGGAGACAACCATAAGTGCTAAGCCAAGGGATTGAGGGAGAAATTCAATGTCTCAGTGTGTTGTTCGCCTCCAGTTGTGGTCCACAACATCTAAGGCTAGCAGCTTGGCTCATCTGTGATCCGTGCTTCCAGGCACTTGCATTAATTGAGCTCGTAATTGAATAGTTGTCTTCATTAGTTCCAGTCGCCTGCTTGCGAGTCTCAGTTACGGATTACTGGGGAAATGTTTGTGCTCGCATCTTCTAAGAAAGCCTATGAGAGAACATTCTTCTCCTTCTTTTTCCTATTACTGTGTGGTTATGTCACTGATGAGAAACAACTGTCACTCACCTGTGACACAATGTGTTCCCGTAGCAACCGTGGCTTTTCAAGACACCAAAGAGATACAGAACAGCAAGAGGAGCTTGTTGAAAAGAAACAATCGACCAAAGTCATTAATATTCTTGTGGAGGTTCAGGCAGCAATACAAAAGCATTACCTGCTGGAGGGCTCTTTGAGCAAATGCATCACCCCAGCCAACTCAACATTAATCTCGTCTAATCTAAAAAATAATTCACAATATCGAACATGAATACGTAACATTTGTGATCTGAATTCAACAACAACATTTTATTGTCATACACCTACTGAAAGAGACGCATGAGACATGATCCAAATATAATGGAGGCATGGGCCAAATCCTGGCAAGAAAATTCCATCCAGTTTGATTGAGAGGGAAAAAACAGGTACACAAATAAACAGCATGCTGAGAGACAGGCCAGACATCAGAACTGTGATGTGCTTGAGGTCGTGCAGCATGGTAGAGAAGATAAAGGGAAATTAAAGGAAAGGTCCCTGACCCTTTCCGATAGCTCTAAATGCCTTGCAATTTTCCACAGGAGACGAAAATCCTCCTCCACAAATGAAGGGCTGCGTCTGACCTCTTCCAAGAGCGCAGGAAGTTTAAGAGAGGTTGACAAAAAAAAAAAGACTCAAAGAGAGGCGAAATGGTAATTTGACTTGCGAACAGACATTTCTAACCCCTTTAAGGTGCATTTTAATAAATCCTCAGCGATTTGCATTTCCTGCGCTCAGCCAATTATTATGGCATGCGTCAGATTGAGGTAACATCTATAGAAAGTCTGACACTGTCAAATAAGGCAAACAAAATGAAGCTTAAAAAGGTGGCGTCACAGCAAGGAGGCCCAGCTCTCACGCAAAGACTTAAGGACAGTTGTTCCCCTCATTAGAGCATCATTTGGCAATAATTATCTTTAAGTGCTCTCAAACATCTTGGAGGTGAAACAAACTGTGCAAAGCTCAGAGAAAAAATTATGACAGGTAACTAGAAAAAGCAACAAAAGTGGCTGTCACACATGCAGTACATTGACTGTCACAGAAAATCGACATCCCCATGGTACTGGCATTGAACGACATACTAAACAAATTTAATCAAGTAAAATTAAGGTGCAATTTGGGGGAAAGAGTGCTTGTGATCAAGCCGCACTTTAAATATCTTCCACAATCTGCCAAAGACACCTCACATATGTCTACCTTAGAGCGCAGACACCTTTCTCCTCTCACCAAAACGGATTCACCCATTTCCTGGTACCTAACAGCTTCACAAATAGGAAGTGACTGTGCCGCCCTGGAACAAACAACGCCCGAAAGCATCAAAAATTGATCTTATATGAATATTCAACAAGGGAGCACAAGAAACCGAATTTCTCATTTTCACCTTCCTTCCTTTCCAGCATTACAGCTTTTTCTCTAACTGCATAATTAATGTGTGAACAGCAAAGTGTGAATTTGTTTGTGTTGCAAAATAAAGAATGGTGGGAAATTATAAAAAGAAAGCAACTCTATTCTTTTGTACTCTTTAGAGAAACATTAATGTAATCAGAGACGAAGGAGGAGTGGATAATCCATTGAGGCTGAAATAACAGGATATATACTTCTTTACCTTTATTATCTAAAATACATTACATCTAAATCTCTGCTTCTGTATGTATATCAGCAACACACACGCGCGCACTCCAGCATTACCCTCTGCTTGTTAATGGAGACAGCTCATAAAAATTCCCTGACCGAAGTGAAAAATCTCCCGCCCGTTGCTCAGAGTTGTTCCCCTGACATCAATGGTTGATCCTGCGATTTTTTCCCACCTTTTGGGGTTTTTCACCCCACTCATTGACATGCTTTTAAAATGCAGGTGTACCATTTGCCTCCAAGTATACAACTGGGTATACGCACATAAAACAGAGGAGAAAGCCTGGTGGTGGTAGTGAAGAATTTGCAAGCCCAAGTATTTTCCCAAAGGTGTACAGATGCCCTGAGGAATAGCTTCACTGGCCTAGAATCATCTGTCAAAATTTGATAAATTCAAAGATTAATCGAGACATATTTTTTGTATTTCTCTGTGTCTGTGTGGTGTGTCTGTACAAGGAGAGGAGAAAAGTGGAGGGAGTTAGTATGCTGAAGGTACGTCAGTAGGCCGTTCACACACACCTCCAATTGTTCATTTTCCTAATGATCCAAAGAGCGGTAAGAGGCAGGCGGCCATGTTTGACTGGAAGACCTCTGCCTTAACCCCCTTTACAGGGTAGCATTACTAATGATATTGTATCAGTCCTACTCATGAGTTTGTCATTTGTAAACTTCTCTTTTGCCATTTCTAGGACAGATACAAAATAGTTACCGCATCAAAGTGCCGCAAATATTTCCTTTTTGGCTTTTCTAATATTTATTCAAAAATAAATATTAGCACAAAGTCCGCACTATTCTACCACACTGGCAATTAACAGCAGCAAGGTATTACAGAATATCCAATTCCAATATGACCCCAACTCCCAATGTCTCACTGTTCTCTCCTCACTTCTGTTGACAAGAAATTCTCTGTAAATAATTCTGGGAGGGGTAGGAAAAAAAAAAAAAACTTTCACCCATCCCACGTTTAGGCAAATATCAGGACAGCCGTGGAGGCGAGGTGGCCCTAGGTGGCCATTAGGATGCAGCAAGCAGCGTTTCCATGCAGACACCATCTCCACATGGAAAGGTCACCTCCCTCCCTTCGCGGGTAAATACACAGACGTATACAAATGTGGTTGCGTGCTAAAATGGCTCACCTTAAGAAGGCATTAGGCTCTCTTCCACTGAACTTTACATCTCTTTCTTCCATTATCTCAACCAATGGCATTTCAACCTCTTCAAAAGAAGTGCACTGCTCCTAAACTACGCAAAGCCATTAACTGTGTATCTTCAAAAAAAAAAAGCCTAATTTATTGAGTAAAATTGGTAGCACATGGGTGTATGTGATTTTGTGATAGCCACCGGTATATGATTTCCTGCAAGTAGACCATTTTATTTCATAATATCTTATTGGAATTTTAAAATTACATGCACACAGTGTACCAAGTTGTCCGTTACTGTCATTATGTGGCACACCAACAAGAAGTGACGCTGATTGACCAACAGTTCATTCTGTTCGACTTGGAGATGTGACTCAGTGCTGTTCAGTGCACTTTTCTCCCCTTTCATTCCTGAGCGCTTTAGGTTCACTATAAGGCCTTTAGCACCCAACCTGCCAACTGGGCCCTGCAAGCATTGGTGCTGTCAAGTTGAATCTAGCCAGGTGACTAACCCATGCTGTCAGTGCCCCACATCTACTGCCAACACACCTGAGCTGGGGCACACTTTCTACTCCAGCTCCAGGCGTAACCAGGCCTCTAGTCAACACTGACTGTTGTGCAGAGGACCAATAGGGTTAGGTCATACAACAAGAAGCCTTGTTTTAGAGAAGAAAGGTAGGGAGTGGAATATTTTAAAAACGATTGGCATCTCTTCTTGCTCTGGTGAATTTTGACTGTTTTTTTAAGCACCCTGTAATAAAAGTGAGATTCACTCCCTTACTTGGTTCTTATTTATCTTTTTTTGTCCAAACAGCATTCCAGGGCTATACTTTAAGCTTATTTTTCATATATTTAAGGGACATTATTTTACCTTCAAAATCTAGCCCTTCATCTTTCTGCTTTCATCCTTCCTTCTGTGATCCTTTCCCCCTTTTGTCACCAGTGTCTTTTCTTTTTTGCCTTTTGTTGTTTCAATCTCACCATCTCTCACAGTCCCAGGGGATGACCATCTTACCCCTGGCACCAGTTCCACGAGAGCCCCACCACTGTGCACTACAAGAAACTCTGCAGTTAGCTCCATTCGCTGTGCCGAGTCTGGTTCCCGTGGTGCAGTTTCCCAAAGGGAATTCCCAGCAGAGACAATGGGCAGCTTATCAGGGTAAACAACAGCCTCCGCCATGCCATCTTGCCACAAAGGCACAGACAGGGAAAGGGGATGAAGAAGTGCAAATATAATAAAATACTGAACTGCAGCAGAAAAAACAGCACACAAAACATAAAGCCGAGTCAGATGCATCCTTCTCAGTGCTTTAGACACTTAGAATCAATGGCAACACAATCACACTCCCAATATGTAATTGTGGCTCCAGCTGCCTGTTTGATTTAGTCAAACAATTCCTTTAGTTTGCTTGAAAAATCAATAAGAACTAATTTTCAGTATCACCAAAAGGAAGAAAAAAAGACTCATCAAGAAAATGCAATGAGTTATAGCACAGCAGGAACTCAAGTGCGGTGAAAAAAAGTCAGGTCTGATGTCACGATTATGTCAAAGTGTTTGTGAGAGGGGCTGATATAAAAGGATGGTTTGGTCTTGAAATTCATATCCACTTACTGCCAGAGCAGGCCTGTATACCTCTCCAAGTAATGGCTGTTTACAAGATAAAAGAAGAGGAAAAATAGCCACTTTTCCCTGCTCAGACATGAAATCCTCTTATGAAATTAGGCTGATAAAAGGGCCTTGTGACGTTGGGCATTTTTCCCCACGTCAAGAAAACCTTGCGCGTGAGCATTATTAATGGCATCCTTGTGGCATGTCATTTTTCTACATCTCCAACACGCTCCTAACAACAACAGCAGAGGGCTGGGCATGCTAGGCGCTTTGTCAGAACGCTGCTAGAGTCACCATGCAGTCCTGTCAAGTTCCCTGAAGCAAGCAGAACCAGGGAAGAGCCACAAAACACACTTTACTGTGTGCATAAGAGCCAAGGGTTAATTTTTGTTGGTTCCGTGTTGCCTTCAGAGAAGGTAGAGTGGAAAAATGAAGCGAGGCTGAAACAAATAGCAGCATCGGGAGATACGTGTGGCCTTCACTTAAACAGAGCCATAAATCAGCCGACTGACACGAGAGAGAGAAAGGGAGGGAGAGAGAGAGAGAGCAAAACCAAGAATGAGAAAACAGCATAACATTACCCATGTTTAGCCACACCAATCTACAAGACCAATCATGATGTGCATAGACTTCTTTACACTGCACTGTATTCTACTTTCATTTCATGATCTTGGCCCTATAAGATGATTATGTGTGGTCCCTCTTATATGTGGCCATGCTGACCTTCTACCCTTTACCTTTACTCATTCAAATATACGCATCCAATACTGAGGGAAGACTGGAAAGTGCACACAGGCACTTAAAAGTAAAAGCAATGCACGGGTGCTTGAGTGTGTTCAAGAATGTGGAGCTTCTTACACTGTTTGTGTGCGCTCACCTGGCTGTGCATCTGAGCACCTTTCTCTACACAAGCGAGGATTAACAAGCCTCTTTGGTGGCGCAAAGCAGAAGGTGGTGAACATGAATGTGGATTACATACAGTGAGCATCATCTTGCTGCGATGCTTTTAATGACGTCCTGTGTGTTTAAACCTGCATGTGTTGGAAAAAAAGCCCACACCACGTAAGGCTCTAGCATACCAGGCCATAAGGTTTGCCCGGTTGCTAATACATGCTGGATGTGTCCATAAGCCCAGATAGGAGCAGAATTTCGGGGATATCGTATGCACAGCCGTGCGTGTTCCAGCTGCGACCCACCCTGTGTCCCTCATTTTGTCCTGACTTGTGAGGGATTACCGCAGCGTGGGCTTGTGCTGAGCTGGCAAAATAGAAAGGGATAAGAGAAAGAGAGGAAGCTATACCACGCTGAACGTGCTTGTGTTTTACATACAGGCAAGTCTCGAAGAAACCTGTAGCAGCGTGATTGGATCCTGCTGTCAAAAACATCAACATATGTCTTTCTCTGCACATACAGAGAAAGAAATGGATGACAGTAACATAACAGATATGGTTTTGATAAAGTTGGATACTTCAAACAGGACAGTAACAGGTCTACATTCTTTGAATGTGAGCCTAACATGACACCTTTAACAGAGTAACAGAAAAAGGAGATTTGGTGTTTTGTGTGATATAGCAAAGCATGCAATTGCTTCCTGGATTTCCACAGTTTAGGTGCAAAGTATGTGCAAATTATTTCATTCACCTGACACCAAAGAACAGCGGTCGCCAGGCACTTTCAGAGAAAATTAAATTAAGCGCCCAGAAAATGTTAGAGGAAAACTTGGAGGATATAGAATGGATTTATGGCTTTAAATCTGATGGAGCTTGATACTAATGCGGTATAAATCCTTGCCTTTCATTATAGTATTATATGAAATGCATTGGAATGGAGCGATGGATCCTATTTGACATTCCGTTACCGGAGCAGTTGTGCACAGCTTCACACTTAAGCCCTTTAAAGCTAATACATAAATGTAACATTACATATAGCTGCAGAGCTCAACAGCAGTTTTTTTTCTGACTGAATCAGCAAACACATGAAATTATTCTCCCAAATGGTTTAATTACTCAAACAGATTGAGGAGCGTAATGATGTTTTGCCTCTCCAATGGCAACAATGCTGCTAATCGGCTCAGCTATTATTCTGACAATGAAAATGAATCATAAGATGCTTGTTCCTTTTTTACAATATGTTAATGTTGCACACTATAGTCAGCTGGGCTCGCAGAACAATTTAGAAGCGAACACTGTGCAATGAAATGTGTTCCTAGAATTGTCACATGTGAAACCAAGATCAAAGAATGGATGCCACAATCTGTCTTTTTTATATAATTTGAAGAGTTTTTGGAGAGAGCAGGAGAGAGGATTCTCTTTGTATTTGTTACACACACACAGACTAATTTACATAGTCTAAATTATGAAGACTAAAAATAACAAACTGATTACAAGACTCTTTTCAGAGGACAGAATTGTATGTTGGTTTTTAAGCATCAAGCGAAAAAAGCAACTCCAAGGTGAACACAAAGAGGGTTTGAATCCACTTTGTGTTCTTTGCGCAGGTTACCATTAACGCATCCAGTTCCTAATTTGTCCACAATGGGCCACTAAGGAAAACTGGGCTCTCAACAACAGATTTGCCTGTACTGCAGGTGCTGGGTGCTAGATGGGGTCCATTTGTCCCATGTTGTTTGGTGTGGGGGGACGGCACAGATGCATTGTGCCCTATGGCGTGGCTGTGGCGGCAGCACGTATGGGCTCATTGTGCTGCGATTATGTAGGATGAGCACGCTGCCTGCTAATCCGCCTGTGGGAGGGTGCATGCCTGTGAATTATTGCACTTTGGGAGAGAAAAAGGGAAGGAAGAGAGAGAGAGTGAGGGAGATGAGGAGCACAGGAATAAGAAGGAGGAAAAGAAGAAGAAGAAGAGGAGGAGGAGGAGGAGCAAGAAACACAGGGAGTGAGTGAGAGAGAGAGAGAGAAGCCCCCTTGGCTGTGATTATGAAATGGTCTGTCACAGATTAAGGCTACAGGGATGCAGGCAGAGATGAGCCAGAGCCTCCCACAGACACACTGGCTAGTCAGGCTGCTTCATTGAGCTTACCTGGGGTTATACACGCCTCGCATCCATCGATGGATGTACAGCGCGCACACACTATGAGGGAGAAGAGGGAGGAGGGGAGGGGAAGAGGAAATGAGAGGGAGGGAGAGATTGAAAATGAGAGGAGAAAGCGTGAAAACAAACATGCTCCAAATAGGCTTGCAATTGAGAGAGAAGGGAAGAGAAAGGAAGCGATGGAGAGAGAACTGTGCCCAAGGAAAAACACAAGAAAATAAAAGGTAAAAGGGAAAGAGGGAGCTTGAGAAGGCTGGCAGCCACAAAAGGCAGTGACTAAAATAAGACCTGTGTGGCTATTGTCTGTTTGCAGGAGGGCTTTGGTGATAAAAAGCCCACGCTATTTGTCTTTCTCTTGCCTTGCCCTCCTCGAGAGCACAGATACCTGCAGATGTTTTTTCAACCACAGATAGAGTGTGTCATCAGAGAACTCAGTGCACCATGTGTTCACAAAGTGAAGTACCGGGTGTCTTCCTCAGGTTTGTATAATTATGCTGGCACTCTTTATCCTAAGTATCTATTATTTTCACGCCTGGCAGCTTCAGAGGTGTAGAGCATTGTGAGAAGGGTCAGAAATACTCAACTCTTCGCTGGCTGATTGACAACTACAGCCTGCACAGTTCTGTCCAATCACACGCTTCACTGTCAGGTTGATTCTTCCCCCGGCTTCAAATGGCAAAGAAAAGCTGTTGCCAGAGTTTGTTACAGCAGAAACATCCACATTTGATTGGCAGGCCGGCCTTCTTTCAGGACAGACACAGCCAATCAGCTTAATTAGCCCTATGGTATTTCCAGGTTTTGTATCTACAAGGCTGGGATTTGTGAGTAAGGATTTAAGTTTCAGCCTTTTGTTTAAAGATTCACTGGGGCTTCTCAGTCAGGAAGGAGGCATACATCAGACAAGCACTGGTAGGAGTTTCATACAGGTGTAGTCAAGTTTTTTTTTCTTCCAGCCGTGGAGACTACTCATCTTCTTCTATGTGCTGTGTAGAAACTAAAAATGAGTCATATGTCTGCCCACAACAATGCCCCTCAACAATGTCTACAGTATGCATGTCACTACAGCATGATCATAAAGGAGTACGTATCCTTCCAACAAAATCTTCGTCAGTTCATCAAACAAATTTTGGATTGATAAAAATAATATTTAATATTAATATTTGTAATCCAACAAGAATGTTCACGTCAAACTAAGACTTCTACAGATTCTGGATCTGGATAGTTTTTGTAAAAAAGGGAGTGGTGGCAGATTCCATGCCATGTGTTTACTTGCATTACTGCACAGTCAGAACTGTTAACCTCTTGAAAGGAGGAAGCAAAATATTACATGGGGAGCCATTTTTCCTCTTTTTTTTCTAACTCTTTACCCATCAGACCACGTTAGGTGGCATGTGATAACCCTTAGAAAGTGGTGAGTTATTACAACGGCTCGGCCTGACACAACTGTGACAACCCAAGCTGATGCCAGATAATTGCCCTTGTGCTCACCACTTAATGAACCTAATTACCACATTCTTCTGTGTTCACCCCGTGATTAATTGTTACAACATTTCTTTGTTGGGTTCCGACAAATTACCCCCTTGTACCACCATTGCCATTTTCGCATCAGGCAATCATAAAGTGCGCAAGCAAGCACTCATAAAGACAAGCCTACAGCCACTTGAGAGCTATATTGGAATTACTAGAGGAGGCAAGGGGAAGTTAAGGACTCACCAATCAGTCGATTATAATCACTGTAGAAAGGTTTTTGAAGCTGTCATTTTATTCAGGGGAGGGGGATCTTATAGGTGCTGTATCCAGCAGAAGCATAATGTGTCAGTTATCTGTGCACAAATACAATCAGAAATGCAAGACCTTATGCAAGCACACACACAAATTACATCCAAGGCAGGTTCGAAATAACTACAAATGAATCAACAGTCATTGGAGCGCACACACAATCACTCTGAGCTCCATGACACCTGACAACTCAAACTAAAACATGTCCATACAAGTCAAACGGAAGAAGTTCTAATCCAATTCTCAGCCTCATGTTTGGGGGCAATTAGCTTGGGCATATTTCACAGACGACCTAATTGAGAAGCTGTCACCCAGTTAAGCAAGGCTTGTCTTAAGAGCATTTGCTTAATAAGCCATGGCCTAATGCAATAAGGTGCCTATTCCCAATCAGCCATGACAAAGTTTAATTTATGCCAGGCCAAATGAGCAAGAGGAGAAGGAGTCTAGGGGCCAAGTAATGATTGGGGCCATTGGAAAGTAAGAAAAGAAAAAGAGAACCAGTTTGAATTAAGGACACCTGTAAGGCCTCATGGTAAGGGGAATGGGCTTCTTTTAATGGCGTTGCATCTCCATGAACATATATTCATGAATTTATACACACAAACACAGTTTTATGTTCAGACACATGTGTACAGTACACACAACCCACAGCGCTTCAGCGTGATTGATTCAGCCGAGCATCAGATCGCTCACTGTGACAAATGGCTAGCTGACAGCCAAATACAAAAAAGCCCACACCCTAACACATAACCTGTGAGGGGAGTGGGGGCAAGGGAGGGGGCTGACCCAGCAGCAGGCCGCCACAGCCGTCTCCATCATACCACCTTTTTGCTTTGTTTCTCACGAGCCACTTTCTCCCTCTGTCTGAATCACTTTTTCTCCCCCACTCTCCCCTCTGTCTCGTTTTCGGCTTGTCTTTTTTACTTTCTTCCTTTTTTCCTCCCCTTCTACTTCTGCATCCTCGTCAGTATCTCTGTGAGGTATTCTGTTCTTCCCTCTATCTCTCTCTCCCTCTCCTTCGCAGAGAGTGATAGATTCCCCCTCAGTTCATTTATCCTGGAAGCGGAGGAGACGGCAGTGTGATGTGATCCATCTCGCCGGCGATGGAGGGAGCGCGGCGTCCCTGATCACAGGCCCTATCAATCTCACTCATAGGGGCCGGATCAGCGCTGCTGTCAGATAGCAGACACACATGGCCTGTTTGAATGGCTAGGACTTCCTACTGTACCTAGTGCACTAGAGCACTCACTGGGGATCTGACTGTAGCTAAGACAGGGAGACCCACAGAGGGTGTGTTGGCATTTCTGAACTCCAGGGAAGGGAAAAACTTATTTCCTACTACTACAGAAGAAGCTGGATGGAAAGTAACAGGGTTGGAAAATATTAGATATTGTCAATATGAACAATTCAATAATCAAAATTAAATGATCGGCAACTTAATTTG
>JAVQJX010066044.1:0-11486 GCA_036025115.1 Ambassis agassizii
TTTTGTTTGAAGCTGCTGTGCCACAAAAAAAAAGTCCCATTAAATTTGTGTCTCTCCAACAGACTGTTCAAGTTACACCTGATTTTTCTGATGTTTGTACTTTGAGCTCTGCCCAAATCATCTCTTTGTTCCCTCTCACACATTATAAATAAAAAGTGAACCTCCATGCTGTGTTTGGAACAGAGACTGTACATCATGTCGGTATTGGACACTTGACATCTCCAGTATTTAAAAATAGGACGTTATATCCAGTAGGGGTGTGTTGTTCTGCCCTTAATGTATTTTTTTTTTAATTTAATTTAATTTACCGCACAGACTAAATGATTTGTGGAGTAAAAGCTCTTCTCAGAGTTACTACCTGGACTGTGGTGTCTGCAGAGGAGCCTCCGTCTCTCACTGTGAATGATTTTTACTCATTTTTTATATTAAAGATGAATTTTGTGGTAAACTTTCTGTGTCTTACATTAGTTACTATACAGTAAATCACAGATCATCATCACACACTGCTAACAGCACATAAACACCCATCGAACCAAGAAACGGGCAGATATCTGTTATTTGCACCAAATAATTTATTACTTTATTATTCTGATACATGGCAGAATGTGAATATTGATGTTAATTACATTATTAGTACCACTCAGAATTTACAAATGTTTTCTGTTCAACAATCAACTGGTCAGTCTGAGGACAGTAAGAAGCCAACGAATGTAAAAAATAACAGCAGATCCTTCATGTGTTTGGCCTGTATTAACAGTAAAAAGGCATCATAACTAAAACGTGAACCAATCTTTGGTTTGGTGTGTGTTGTGGTTTGAGGAGGCAGATTTTATTGGATGTTTTGAATCCTTTTATTTAACTTCTTGCAGTGCACATTTGAACATCGCAGGTTTAACAGGAACTCCGCTGCAGGTTCTTCCCCTTTAATCCAAACTGGAGAAGCAAAAACATTATGATGCAAACATAAAAACATGTCATTGATATACTCCTGTGTGTTCACAGTTAGATCACAGTTACTCACACACGCTGCTGCAGTGTCCTCTCAGCTCAGCACAAACAGAAACTCTGAGCCTTCACAGAAGGTAAAACATGAACCCCATTCGACAGAACTGCCAACTGTAAAACATCTCTGAGAAAGACACTGAAGCCACTGGCACACAGAGGTATGTTTTCTGCACAGCAAAGAAACATTAATAATGTTAATAAACACCATATTTATTGAATATTGACCTAATCAGGCATAAATAATGATGATGCACTTCCTGTCCTGTCTAACACACTGAACAGCTCCCCCTGCTGGAGGATCTGCTGTAATTAACCCCATCCATCTCACACTAAATGATGATGTGTAGTGTGTGATGGTGACTAAATAATTGAAGGTGTCTTAATAACAGGTTCTGATACCTGGAGAAACAAAGTTTAATTTGAGCTGTTAAGGCACCTAAAGAAAATAAAGGCAGAAAACTGTTGGTGCGTCGCCTCAGTAGTAAAAAGAAATGGTCCCTAAACGCATCACACAGATACACTGATATCATGTTATAGCGATGTCCCAGTATGGACGCATCACAGAAGCAAAACTGTTGACAGAACATGGTGTCAGAACAAAGTAAACAAACAAACAAACAAAGCAAACTGTGCAAACTGGATCATTAAAGCCTTCACCTCCAGGGCACGAAACTGAACCCACAGCCAATCACTGTATGCTACATGTCTGCTGTCAATGTCCACTTCAGTGTGTGAGGAAGCTCATTGACATGAAAATATAAACGTTAAACTGTCTATATAATCAATCAAAGAGCTGAACAATGTGTGCACAAAACAGGTGCTGTGTAGTTTAAAATGTGGATATGATATGTTCCTGAATGTAACACGGCAGTCTGTGGATGAAGCTTTTAGAGGAAGTGAATGAGACAGACTATAAATAAGAAAATAAAACGTGTAGCACTCAGCAAAATGAATAAAAATCTGACTTCTTTATGTGCACAGCTTTTCTCCCTCTAAAGTCCAAAACATTAAAATTTACTGGAAGGAGGTTCAGTTCATATAAAACCTCTGTGGTGCATTCAATGACCCCAACAGATTCAGATGACAGAAACACTTCATGTACAGCTGATTAAAAACAGACCAGGCAGCATCACTATTTAAAGTTTGTTCCACTCTGAGTAAATGACATATATACTGTATATATTTCTATATATTTACAGTGTTAATAATAATAATAATAATATACTCCTCAAAGTGAAAAAACTGTGAAGAACAAAGTGAAAGCAGCAAACTCCTTCTGCTCATGTGGAAAAAACAGTTTTGACATATGTAGCTTTAGTTAGCATCAAGTTTAGGAAAATCACCTGTGAATGAGTCTGCTGGCAGAGAAAACGCTGACCGACCAGACCGTCCAGAAGCGAAGCACCAGCAGCACAGTATCACCGAAAACAACATGGCAGTGCTGACTCTGTTACACGCGACACCGAGGCAGGAAAATATGCACCGCTGCTGCTGCTGTGAGGAAGTAAAAAAAACAAAAAACACACAAATCTGCACCACTCAGTTCCAGATTTGTGTGTTTTTATCCGATTACAGCACTTTATCACAATAACAATACTGCAGAAATCACAGCAATTTAGAACAGCCATTTTTTTTCTATTCTACTGATACTATAATGTTGCCACAGACGGTAACAGTTAGTGAAGCTCTGACTTCTCGTTTTTGGTTTCCTCTCCACACATTCTTCCACAAAACCAGAAAAATAAACTTCTCAGGAACAATAGCTTACTCAGACTAAAGGTCCATTTTTCATGAGGCCACGTTTCAGAGGAAAGTTTCCTCAAGTCTTTATGAGAACAGTGGATGCAGTTTATTTCACAAACTTGAAGCCAGCCACGTAAACATCTTCAGGTCCTTCAGGTTCTCCAGCGGGGGCGTGGCCTCTTCTCCTCGCTCTGTTTGAAACGCTGCGTGCGAACCAGAGCAAAGAAAGAGGCGCCCGCACGGAGAAGCTTTAAGTCACGCTGCTTTCATCTTCGTCTTCATCACACACGTTTCGACCTAACCCCAGACCGCCGAACATCCCGGACCCCTGAACCTGACCTGGACTCTGAGACACCACGCCCAGAAGCGCTCCTGCAGCGGCCATGTTGTTACTCACATTACTGTTACTGCCACCACTTCCTGTGGCTGAGACGCCGCCGTGCTGCGGTGACAGAACATGTGATGCTGAAACTCCTCCTCCTCCTCTCATCCCTCCACCCAGAATGCCGCCCTGTCCTCCCTCACCTGCAGACAGGAGGAGGTGAGGGGAGGAAATCATATCAGGCCCATCCTCACCTCCTCCTCCTCCTCCTCCTCCTCCTCCTCTTCGCCCTCCATCACCGCCGCTGCCGCCTTCGCCGCTCTCTCCCAGCCCGCTGCGCCTCTCGCAGTGCGAGCGGTGTCTCATGAAGCTGTCACGCCACATGAACTTCTTCCCGCATCCGAGGCAGTCGTACGGCTTCAGGCCCGTGTGCGTCTTCATGTGCTCTGTGAGGTGATGCTTCATCTTGAACTTCTTGGCGCAGACGGGGCAGTGGAAGGGTCTCAGGTCCAGGTGCATGTTAATGTGCCGGTCCCTCATGCTCTTGTGGGTGAAGGTCTTACCACAGTGGCACATAAACACCTTCCCTGAACCCCCCGTGCCGCCGCCGCCGCCGCCGCACCCGCCTCCCCCTCCAAGCCCTCCGTTATCCACACCATCGACCCCCAAACCGCCCTGCACGGACAGGTGCACCGCTCCGTGCTCCAGAGTGGGGCTCTTGAACGAAGCGCCTCCGATCATGCCCCCTGTCATTCCCAGCGGGGGTGCAGCGGCGTCCAGGGAGAGTCCAGAGGCCTGGCTGTAGAGGAGGATCTGGTTCCCCTGCATGTCCAGAGGGAAGAGCTGGGCCCGGGCTGTGGCTGCAGACTGAACCTGGCCCAGCAGCGCTGACACGGCACGGTTAGCGTTCTGAGTCTGACCTGCAGCGCTGTCATGAAGGTGCTGAGCTAACGTCTGGTCCATTAGACTGCCTTCAAACTTGAGGTAGTCCTCTGATGACTGGCAGTAGTCCACCTACAGACAGACAGATATGAATCAAATGAAAGAAAAATCTGGCTCCCTCTAGTGGTGACTCAGAGGCGACACATCACCTGCCTGTGTTGATGCCGCTCACCTGTGAGTCCATGTCGTTGTCAGCTCTGTCCGCCAGCTCGGCTGAGAGGCTCCTGACGTTGGAGATGTTGAAGTTGCTCCTCTCCCTCCCTCGGGTCAGCTCCATCTCCCTCTCCTCCTCCTCGTCTTCATCATCTCCCCCCTCCTCCCCCGACACAACGATGAGGTCGTCGTCCTCCGTGCGCTCCGTTTTCACCACCACCCACTGTTTGCGGGGCATGATGCTGGGCTGGCTGTACGTAGGACGCTTCTGCAGAGGCAGCGCTGCGTCCTCTCCGTCCTTTGGGTGGAGACAGTCATGTTAAAACAGGAAGTCTATTCATTGATACAACATGATGGACCCACCTGATAAGACGACACGCCAAAGCTGTCACTGACGCCGACTTCCTGCTCTGACACTGAGCTCATTTTCTTCCTCCTCCCGCTGCCTCCTCCTCTTCCTCTCTTCCTTTGGTGGTACAACACCTCCTCCTCTTCTTCTTCTACCTCCTCTTCCTCTTCCTCAATGAGGAAGGCTTCCTCTCCTCCTGATGGCGTGCAGTAACTGGGGGTGTTGCTCGACCCGCCTCCGTCCACAGAAGCCCCAGCTGCAGCTGCACCACTGCCCCCGAAGCTGCCCCCATCCCTGGGGCTGAAGTAGTTGGTGCTGCTGGGGGACTGGCTCTCGCTGACTGAGGGGCGGCTGGGCGGCTGTGGGGCTCGCTGAGGCTCGTTGGACTCCGCCTGGAGCTGCTCAGCGGCGGCGCTGCCACCAGCTCCATTACTTCCACCTGCAGCACCATCACCATTGCTGCTACTACACCCAGCATTGACTGACCCTCCGCCTCCACTTTCTCCATCTTGCACACCTCCTCCTCCTCCTGCTGCTCCGCTGCCTCCTCCTCCGGCGGCTGCAGCTCGGCCCTCCTTCAGCAGCTCCGTGCACTTGTCCACGATGTGCCACATCTGCAGGACGCTGCCCACAGTGAGGTAGTTGACGATGTCCTCGCGCAGCATGCGGAGCTGCCCCGTGTAGGCGCAGCTCAGCACGCTCTCAAACGCCAGCGGGTCCATCACTGCCGGGATGGAGACGGTAGACATGTTCTTCAGCAGGACCTGCAATGCATCACATTACACCTTTGTCAATTCATAACGATTTGTCCCGCGCTTCCTCCGCTGCCTTCTCAGCAGCTGAGAAAAGCCTCTCTTAAAGCAGAAATGTGTCACCTGATCATGGAAGTAAGGTGAGGAAGCAGCCAGGACGCAGCGGTGGGCTTTGAACACTTGTCCCTGGACGTGGATGGAGAGGTCACAGAGCCGGCCGTCCTCCCGCTGCCGGTTCAGGCTGTCCAGGACGGAGGCCTGAGCGCTGGGGAAGCACACCTGCACCACAGAGCCACCTGAGGAGCTGCTGCTGCTGCTGCTGCTTCCCACCTCCATAGGCAGCGACTGCATCTGAGCGGCAGAAAAAACAATTTTCTGTTAATGTCACCCAAAGAGTTCACGTTATTTTCCCTCCATCACAGTAAGAGAGAGCACAGGAAACACCTGCTGCTGCTGTGAGATGCTCTGACCAGGTCAACTTCTGCTTTACATGTTCTGTCTATAAACATTACAAACTTACACTGACTACAAATATCTAGTATTGATTGGAATCAACCGAAATCTCCCTCACACTGTATTAGTGCTACTTGAGCCAGACAGTCTTATGCAACATGTCTATTTTTAAAGCCTCTTTGTTGGATCACAGCTGCATGCAGTGACAGTCTGCACATCAGCATGAGTTAGAGGCACTGCTGTGTCCGTGAAGGCAGCAGCACACATGATGAGCAGAGAAGCTGCACACAGAAAATGTCCACATCACACACACACACACACACAGGACGTGACAATCCCACGTTGTCACTGTTATTAATGCGTGGGAGGAAAATCAACAGCTGGAGTCCAAACACACTTTTAGATGATAAGCCATGAAATCAGCTGGATGAAGAAGCTGATGTGTGAGTGTTAAACACTCTCCCGCAGCCGCCGGAGCTCCAGATGTGTCATTAGCCTGTTAGCTCCTCCACACGGCGGGCAGGCAGAACAAACCAGCCGCCGCTGCAGACATGACACCCACCGCTTTAAATGACACTGCAGCCTCCACAAGTACAGCGTCTAACCGAGCTGAGGGCAGAGCGTCCTGCCGGATTGTCCAGGCCCTGAAGTTTGAGGAGCATTTTTCAAAAAGGTTCTTCCCATCTGATCTCTGCAGCAGCAGCAGACAGCGACGCGGCGCCTTTAACGGGATCCAGACAGAAGAGCCAGACTTTGGCCGACAGAAAATATATCAATTATAGGAAAAAAAATGTAAATGTGGCGTTTTGTTTTAATTTTTTTTATTAACGACACAGCTCATTAAATTAATATTATTTAAAAAAATCATTTAAGAGTGTTTTTTCGGATGGCTTATTAAATTCAGCAAAATAAAATTTAATTAACAAGACAACATTTTTTTTTTTTTTTTAAAAACTATTATATGTGAACTTATGTGAACACAAAAATAAACACAGTTAGCCCATTCACTGTATGTCTTTATTATTGTCATGACAGCATGTTGGGACAGTGAGTAAAAATAATACAGTGTCAGTAATTACACAAAAATGTATCTGCAGCCACTGTGAAAGTCATACATGTGGGGGAAAAAAATAGAAATTAAACGTGTTAAAAAGAAAATTACCTAAAGAAGAACCACTGAACTTGTATATACATTTAAAAAAAAGACTGCACACATACACATCTACTTGATTTACATAAAAATGATTTTTTTTAAAAAAAGGCCGTGTTAGTGATTACTAATCAAGGCCCTGAGAATATACTGTACAGGAGTTTTTGGTTTTTAAGGACAGCTTGGTGTAAAACGGGAACATTCAGCCGTCACTGACTAGATCACAGTGGTTAAAAGAAAAGAAAAAAAAGAAGAAGCAAAAAAAAAAGTTGTTCAAAACTACTTCCTGTTGGCACTCGCAGTCCCGATTACACAATCGTTCACCTGGAAAAAAAATGCAGATGTTTAGAGATTTATCTGCAAAATTAGACTCATTAATGTTATCAGACAGGATATTATGAGTTACGGATTCAATGTAATTTCAGGTTGAAATGAGTACAGATGCCACCGACCTTGCTGGCAAACCTCAGAGAGTTGAGGGTTTCCCCAAAGCTGTCCGGCTCTGGGGCGATGTTGACAAACATCAGGCTGCAGCAGAAATCATGAAACCAATAATAAGTCAGGAAACAAGTAAGTAAGTAAATGACTAAATGTAACCAATGTTACAGCTCGTGAAAACAAAAGAAAGATGGACTCACGTTTTGCTGTTTCCTCCCAAGCAGCTCTGCAGCAAGTAGGTGAGCTTTGAGTTCCTGTATGGAATGTAGCTTTCCTGGAGAACAAAGGAAGACAATTCACGTCACACTCACCGAGCACCAACAGATATGATCTATAAACGCCTTCAGACTACAGACCTTGTTGGCCAGCGCGGCGATGACGATGCCCAGGTTCGACAGGGAGCCGTTGATTGCGGTCATTTCTTTAAAGCGCTCGCCCTGAGACTGACTCTTCACCATTCGCTCACTGCCAGCCAAATCCACCAGACACAGGGTGGCTACACACAGATATAATATAACACAACATATTGTTTCCTCTGAACATGCCAGCACATTCAAAAGACACTGCCATCAGTAGGATTATACTCACACTTGCATTTGACGTCCCTGCCAGCATGCACTCCCTCAATGTCCAGCTGGAAGACTGAGTGGGAGCGGGAGGAGCGGTCATTCTGTGCCGTCTGAGCGGTGGACCGATTCCGATTGGCCAAAGCAATCAGACCGTGCACCTAGCAGGAGGAAGGGATCATTATATCGTCTGCCAAATTCAGGTATAAAGTGAAGGTGAGAGAAACGCCCATCTTACCTGATCCTCGTTTATGACCTTCTCGTAGGTCAGGTTTGTGATGGTCACCTCATTGTTGGTCAACTTTCTGATCTCGTGCTCGGGTCTCACGCTGGCTTTGCCGGTGTAGAGGAGGTCTCGCAGGGTCTCGTTGTAAATCTCAACAAAGCTTGCTGTGAAGGTGAACTGAGAGAAAACAGAAATAGTTCCAGTATCAACAGGTTTATGTGCTGCTGAAAAGATATAGCTGTTATACTGAATATAAACATGACTTGGTGCATGCATTAAAACACAAAAACCAACCTCCCAGCCTTGTGCTTCTAGTTTTGCGGCTGCCTTGAAGATCTGCTGCACAGCCCTGGGGATCACACCTCTGGTCGCATCGAACTCATCTCCCTCCATGGTGTAGGTCTTACCGCTTCCAGTCTGGCCGTATGCAAAGCAGCATACGTTGTAGCCATCCAACGCTGACTGGACCAGCAGTGAGATCTCTTCAAAAACCTGAAAACAAAAACAGACAAAAATCACCATTAATTTAATTCGCTGCATTAAACAATTCTTGTGCATCATCTATAATTTGCATAAACAATGTGCATATTACTTACCTCCTGTTGAGATGCCTGAGGGCCAAACACACGATCAAAATTGAAGTTATAATTCTTCTGGGTGTCTGTGTTTTTGCCTGTGTGAGACTGAAAGGCAAGAAAGGAAGCAGGATTCAGTTTTATATTGTGAATTAATAAAATTCTACACCTAATAAACTGTTTCTTTAAGTGCTGACAGGATTCCCACCTCTTCTGTTTTGACCAGTGTTATTGTCTTGTTGTCGCTGGGCATCAGCTGGAGGTGTTTACTTAAGCCTCCACTGGCCAGTGGACGCACTCTGCAAAACACCCTGATGTTACCCTGCAGGACAAAGAAGAAATTAGCCACAAGGGAAAGTAGTAACTACATTATTTAGCCGTGTTTACATCTGCTCTTTAACTTGCCTTGAGTTCCTGGATTGTATTATGAAGCCGTCTGCGCTCCATCTCGCCTGCATGCAGCTCGTCCTTCTGCTGGGCAACCATTTCTTTCAGGGAGCGGACTTCTTCCTCTGTATCTCTGAGGTTTGCTTTCAGACGGGTCAGTGTTGAGTCCTGCACGGACAGTTTCATCTGGAGCACAAGGAATGACAGGCTTAAACTGAGGTTCAAATATCGATCAGTATATTAATGTATTGATAATTTGGGGGAAAAAATGTAACCAGCATCTTCTGTTGTGCAGCTGCAGAACCGTTTACCTTCAGAGTCTGCAGCTCCATCTCCTGGCTGTCACGCAGAGTCTCCAGGACTTTGTATTTGCCCTCTAAATTGGTGAGCTCCTTCTGAAGAAAGTTCTTATCATTAGAGACCTTCTCCAAATCCTCTTTGACTTCTGACAACTCATGGAGCTGCACCTTATACTCTCTAAAAGAAAAACAGTGAATTTCAATAGACACACATGATAAATGAATGAAAAATAAAGTACTTTATTGTATCCTTTTTAAACATGAAATGGTTCCTGCACCTGATCTGGCAACTCTGCTCCTCCAGCTCTTTCTCCATTTCAGTAAATTTCTTCTGGTTCTGAACCACTGAGCCTTTCAGAACCTCGTTCTCTTGGTTCACAGATTTAACCTTGGTCTGGTAATTACGGATCTTGTCCTCCATGTCGCTGACTTTTCCCTTCAGGTCCCATGCGTGTCGTCGCGGGGCTCCACCACCTGCACAGAAAAGCGTCAGATCCTGCCTCAACTCCTCATCTGTCACCATGAACTCAGCTGCAAGGGCTTTATTACACACCACAAAGTGAACCGGGTGGACCTCTCACCTGTTTTGGTGCCTGTTGATGTAGCAGATGGTTTCATGTTGCTCCCCTTTGCTGTAGTGGAGGCTACAGACTGTTTCAGGCCACCTGGAGGACGAAAAAAAATAATACATAAAACCAATATTTCTGAATTTTCTCTTTTGTACATTGATGGCTCATCTCACCTCTCGAGGGACCCACAGCAACTGTGGCAGCTCCTACACCTCTGACTGGCTTTGCTGAATGAGGGATGGAGAGAGATGAGTTTGTTTAATAATAATAATAATAATAAAAAAGAAAAAACAAACTACATAAAAGCAGGAAATATGTTGGATTAACTAAAAGTCTTGAGTTTAAGCAGGAAACTTACAAAGAGGTGCCCTTGTTGCTGCCAAAGGAGGCCGCCTGCCACTGATGACAGTAGCAGCTGCCTGTGGTTTGTGCAGATCTGGGTCCTTACGAATCTTTTTCTGCAAAAATCAAAGATGCCACCAGCAGAAAGCAATGATTTAAACGGCAAAAAAAGAGCACATAAAATGAAAACATTATGAAAATCATTTATGAAACAAACCTGAGCAGGTGCAGAGTCATTCTCTGAGCTGCTGTTGCTGTTCGTTAGGACCCTTTTGCTTGACATGACGGGCAAGCGGGACATGCTGCAGAGGACTGAGGGGGACAAAGGTGTCAAAACAGATTTTTATTTCAACTTAAGAATTAACATCTCTTTAATCCAACTCACATTATGTCCAAGAGTTTAAATCATGACATTTGGACCAGAGTGGTTTCAGCAGTAGCTGTTGCTCCAATTTAAACCACCCTGATTTATTACTATTAAAATAAAGACTTATTCAAGTAATTTAATGTCATTTCAAGCAAACAACCCGGAAGAAATCGAGCAATCTGCTTTCCAACAGGATTTTTTTCTGGTAAATAAACATTATCTAGGAATTTGTAAAAACACAATAAACTCAGTTTGGATGTGCAACTCAAATCTAACACATGAAACCATTCTGAAGTCAACTAATCTGTTGAAACACATGAAACACATCTGTGTTTTCGCCACCTCAGAGTTTAATAAAGTGTAACGTGGAGGAGACAAGCAGCTTGAAAGACTGGATAAACGTGTATTCCACAAAACACTTCAAACATAAATGAAACAAACTTAGATGTAGTGCCCCGTCGGTTTAATCATTAGTGAAGCCACAAATAGCTGCGATATTTGTGGGTAAGCCAAAAAAAAACAACGAAAACTGACCAACGTTCCTGTTATTACTGATGCTAACTACGGTTAGTTAGCTTTAGCATAAAAACAAGTTACTACGGTACATTAAAAACGGTACAAAAAAGACGTATCGTTTAAGCAGCTTTTTTTTCAACACGCTCAATTTTATTATCTTGAAAGTCTAATTCTTTTGCCTAATTTTAGTTGAAAAAAAGTGTTTACCTTAAAACCAGATCTTCACCACGGGTCCGTCCAAATCTACCGTCTCTGGCCGTTTGAATTTCAAATTGAACTGTTTTGGTGGGCGCTTCGGATGAGCTGCTGCGATTGGCTGAGCCGGTGTTAGC
>JAVQJX010066081.1:0-19654 GCA_036025115.1 Ambassis agassizii
GATGAAGCTGCTTGGATAAGCAGCGAAACGTCTTCAAGAAAACTCTACAAGTCCAGATGCCTTGATTCAACTCCTTTGAATGAAAATGACCTGGATGACTGAGAACCTTCACAGACAAAGCTTAAAAGACAAACATCACAGCAGCATTACCTCCACAGATGAGCTCACCTCGTCAGTGTTCGCCTCCATGACCTTGTTCATCACATACTCGTAGTCTCCTCCAGGCTGCACGCTGATCAGGTCGTAGCGAAGGTTGGCTGTAGAGAGGGCTCTGCAGTGATCCAGAGCCTCCTCCCAGGTCTTTCTCTCATTCACCACCACAATGTTGTCTCTGATGCAGACGAAGGGAAGGCGGTCGGAGCAGTTGTGTGTAGCCATCTCTTTTTTGTCGGAGGAGAGGCTGACGCAGTCGCCTTTGTCGTCTGGCTCACCCGAATCCCATTTTGTGAACTCTGACAAGCCCCTGCTCCAACTCCAGGTCTGACCTGCAGAACAGATGAAACTTCAGCCGCTGTCCATCACAATGACAGCTACCATCTGGGACTGGAAATGCTCAGTTTGATTCGCAGGTTTTCGGGTTTTTCTCTGTAAGGTGTGGAGTTTTGTGTCGTATTTTGGGTGTGTGATGCTCATCTGTCAGGGTGGGATGTAATATTCGAAATCTGAGTGTGTGGCTCGTCTCTGGAAGAGATGGGATGCTTTGCATGACACCAAATCAAAAGGGGCCCCCGAGTCTGATCAGCTACACCTCTTAGATGTTTTTAGGTTAGCATGCTAATCTGCTAACTGCAGCAGTACCAGTCTAAAACATTAGCCAGAAAACGTAGCCCAGATTTCTACGTACAGTCCCAAAATTTCTAAGTACCAGACCAGCAGCCCTGTGATTGGTCAGCTTGGTAGCCGTAGCAACGCTACTTACGCTATTGGACTAGATGCTACTTTTAAAACTTGATTATGAGCAAAATCACACAGAAACACAACAAGATGCTCTCTGTCTCTGTCTCCATTGTTTACTGAAACAGGAAGTGTCGGTAACTTTCATTCAATGAAATAAACTCGCCCCTATATTCTAGAGGTAAACATAGATATGACCTCACCGTGTCTGTACAGTCCAATCCAGGATGGAAAGTTCTGTGCAACAACAGCATTGTCCCGGTCAGACTTGTCCCACCTGAACTTTGCCAAGTCATCATACTGGTCCTGACAGAACTGACGTGCTTCAGACCATGTTTTTGTCTCAGGTATGAATGTGAAATCCCCTTGACTTTTCTTCTGACAGAAAAAGAAGTAATGTGCCTCACAACTGACGCCGTAATACCTTTTTAAGAGGAAATACACACAAAAGAAGAAGATTATTTATCATCTGTTATCAATGTCACAGTGAATTCTGTGCCGATTTTGGTGGCAGAGAGCTGAAGAAGCATCGCTGTCTGGAAGGGAATCTTCTTCAAACTGAGGGCAGCAGGTCTGTTTTAATGAAGACAAATGCAGTTCCCCCTGCGGCCTCTAGGGGCAGGCTGCATAAGTGAGCTAATGCTCATAGACCTCTATGTTAACATGTTTACAGTCTAGTAAAAGCTCTCTGAGACACCATACTGAATTCACGTTTATAGTGGAAAAAAAAGTCTCACAGTTTGTCGTCATAATGGGTGAAGGCACATTCGTCTCCGTCCTGTGGCTCATTATTCCCCCAGTTCTGCCAAATGCCCGAATAATCTCCATCGATCCACTTCCAGCTGCCTCCCTCTTTTCTCAGACCGACCCACGCGTCATATTCCTGGATGTTTATACGGTTTCTGTCAGAGTCCCTGTAGATTGTGGCCAAGTCGGTGTGATAACTGTGAAAACAAACAGTTTGATGAGTTAAAGTGAGTGGGAGAAACCTGCAGCTGGTCTGTTACCTGGTGATCAGCTCAGATGAAGGTCACAGTTCTTATGAAATGATCCAAATAATTTTAAAGACAACTTATTATTCAGCCTTAATGTATGTATTTCAATGGACTGGCACAGCTGTGAGCTCCTCTCACCATTAATTATGGATCTTTTTTTGTACTTAAAATAAGATTTATTTTATTTATCCCTGTAGGAAAATTAAATTGTACTTTACAGTGCCTTATATCATGTTTATCTTATGTAAAAATAGTCATTTTAACCTGGACAGCCTCCGAGTTCAAAAGACTTTTCAACTATTAAGGCGAGTTTATGATTAATTTTAACCAATCACCGCAACTTTTCCTGTTAATTGCCACAAGACATTCAGCCCCATTAATTAACTGCTTCTGTTTTGTTGATGGAGCAGACATTTGTCCACAAAAATAACGACAAAAGGACACAGAGGAGCAGGAATAAAACTTCTTTACACGGCATGCAAAACAAGCATCTAAAAACATGTTTGTTTTTTTCAAAAAGCTCATCACAAAAAAAAATTGTGAGTTGTTCTGAATTTTAAAATTGCAGCTGGTTGTTTCAGTGGAAAACGTCCTGAAAAAGTTCCACTTTCCCAAACTTTCATTCACTGACTGGAGCATAAAAGCAGCTCTGTAGATTCAGGTGTAATTTCATGAAGCTTCACTCTAAAAACTGAAAGCTGACACTCACGTTCTGCAGTAGCTTTGAGCGTTCGCCCAGGTTTCATACACTCTGATGTACGTGTAATATGTCGACACAACAGACCCCAGCCCAGACACAGGACTGCTGAAGAGGAAGAGGAGGAGGAGGAAGGCTCCGGAGAGGCTGGTGTCCATCACCATCATCTTCATCAAAACCCTGCAGACGAGACTGAGACAAACAGATGAGTGTGTGATCTTTAAATCCTCACAGAGCGGCTGATGTTCGGTCACGTCTCCCCCTGGTTTATTCTCCTCCTCGCACAGCTGGACTCCTCTTTACTTTGTGCTCATCGTCATCAGAGCACTCATTTGACTAGCAGACAAACACTTAAAGTCAACTAACTGCTGCCTGCAATCACATCTCCACAAAAAAAGTTTGACTGGCGGCAAATGAAGCTGAGATTTACATGCAGGCTGGAAAAATAAAAACCACACCAAATAAAACAAGGACTTAGGAAGTGTCCTTCAAACAGCAGCAGAGGGGTGTTTGTTCATTATTTCTGAAAGCTGCCCTTTGATGGTGATTATTAGCCAGATAACATCCATCACTCTCATATCTTCACAAATCATTGAAACTGTACCAGTAAAAACAACCAGCTATAATCCTTGAGCCTCCACCTAAACGTGGTGGAGAGGTTGGAGTCCCCCGTGCCAAACAGTTTTAGGGGTTCGGTGCCTTGCTCTCCAGCTACAAGCAAGTCCAGTCTTGGCTGGACTCGAACCGCTGCCCAATCCTCTATGGACTGAGCTACTGCCTCCTCCACTGCGGCTCAAATCCCCCTATGGATACAATCACAAGAGGAATGATAGGGACCCGGGTGTGTCGAGTTAGGCCTGGGTTAGGGCTCTAATGTGAGCGACTGTGCACAGTGTGGACCCACCTGCAGGAGGAACCGCTGGGGTCCAGTGAAATGTAGAGCGGCAGTCAAAGGCAGGGGCCTCAGCGACCCGATCTCTGGACACAGAAGCTCTGGGGACATGAAATGTCCCCTTGCTGGGGGGAAACAACCTGAGCTTCTGCTGGAGGCTGAACGGTACCGACTAGAGATAGTCGGGCTCACCTCCACACACAGCTTGGGCTCTGGAACTAACTCCTTGAGAGAGGCTGGTCTCTCAGCCCTGGATGTTCTGGGCATGTCCCACCAGGAGGAGGCGCCAGGATGCCGTGGAGAGACTTCTTCTCTCTTCTGGCCTGGGAACGCCGTGGGGTTCCCCTGGAAGAGCTGGAAGAAGTGTCTGAGCAGAGGGAAGTCTGGGCTTCTCTGCTTAGACTGCTGCCCCACATGAGCGGATGAAGATGGATGAAGAAGGTGAAGGTCAGGGTGGACACGTATCAACTATTATCACTCTGCTATGTGTGTTCCTTTCCTCAAACTTGTGTGAACTTGTCTTTATCAACATGCTAAGAGGAGTTTTACACCAGAAAAAAAAACACAAAACAAAATGTATTTTGTTGATCAAATTTCTTAGAATAAAAACAGCTGACAACACAATCTCAACTGTAAACACAAAAATGTATTTATTTAAGCATGCAGACTCCTGCAAGCCTTTTCCTAAAGTGTAAATAAATCAAAAGAGGTTTTCCAAATAAATTAAACACTCATAAATAAACAAACAGAACTTTGTTTTGTTTTTTTTACTCTTCTTTCGATCACATTTCAAGAAAACTCTGAATTATATCTGAAAGAAAAAAAAAGCAGAGAGCCATTTATCAGTACAACAGTCCAACCAGTTCGACCTGATCACAGCCTGAACCCACCTGGGCGGGACATGCTCCTCTCCAGCTGCTTCAGCGACTCTCCTGTCAGCATGTGGATCTCGTCTTTCAGCCGCCGGTGGCCGTCCAGGGTCAGGTGCCAGAAGCAGGACTTCCTCTTTCCGTCTCTGCACAGCTGGTTGCAGGTTTTACAGAAGCTGTTGTTGAAGCACAGGTTGTGTCTGATGGTGTTCTTCCAGCCATCCGGAGCGGTCTGAAAGAAGGGGAAGTGTTCCCTACAGGAGAGGAGGACACAGAAGGCATCTTTGGTGACACCGGAACAGATCAGGAATCTATTTAACTTGTGCTGTGACCTGGTGAAGTTGTAGATCTGCTGGACTTTGAGGCTCCCGCTGTGGCTGCTCTTCAGCGCCAGAGAAATCAGGATGCAGTAGTTGACTGGAGGCCGCGGCCAGCATCCTGGTTTCAGGGTGTTACTGTCCTGAAATAAAACAAATCCACAAACAGGTCCATCTCCAAACCTCCAGCCCTCCAGCAGGCGCTCACCTTGACCTTTGCGGTGCGTCCTTTGCGTCGGTTTTTAGCTGTCCGACCACAGACGTCTCCCTTCTTGATCTAAAAGAGGGTCACATCATCACACTCAGCGTCTCTTTCGATCGTTTCTTTTACTCGAGCAGGTGTGTACCATGAAGTCTGAGGAGGGCAGGATTTCCTCCTGATGGGTGAACATGTGTGGTGGATGCACGTCTGCAGGCTTCAGCAGAGGAGGAGGAGGAGTCCGGATGACCTCTGCTGGTGCACAGGTCACATCGCCGGCGCCCTCTCTGTACTGGATCGGGCAGGCGATGTTGGGGTTCACCAGCAGCCACAGGTTTGGTTTCACAAAGGTATCTGATGGACATGGAAGCATCACACACAAGACAGGGAGCCACAAAACACACCAACAAACACAGGCATGGCGGCTCACCTGATGTTTTATCATACCAAATGAACTCATCTTTCCTTCTGGAGGCTCGAGCAGAAGGTCTCTGGACCACATACTGATCACTCAGTTTGTCATCTGTCAGCAGAGAAACACATGAACACACACTCGAGCTGATCTCCTGACGGGTGAAGTGTGAGACGATGCGTCACCGTGGTAAAGCTGGTCAGTGGTGGTTGCCAGTTTCAGCTCTTTATCCATGTCCCAGTCGGTCAGACCGACGGTGCAGTGCAGGTCAAAGAGTCGAGCTTTGCTCCGAAGCTTTAAGGTCATGGCGCTCGCTCAGTCTGCTGGAGACTCTGTGAGGAGAAGCAGAGCAGCAGGACTGACTGCAGCAGCTGGAGCTCAGCAGCCTGATTGGACTCAATTAGAGCAGCCTGGAGATGTTTAGACCTGCAGGCGAAACAGTAACATAATGACAGTGTACAGGCTACCAAGAAAGTCAGAAAGTTTAGCTGGAGAAAAAAATTACTGGCAACAGGATCTTTTACTTATAATGTACTGTAGTGAACAGTTCAACCAGATAATCAGGGACTGTGTGAAGCTTCTGAGGAATCTCAATGAGGAGACAAAGGCATTGGAGGAGAGGCAATGTTTCAGTTTAAGCAATGGACTCAATACTCTAAAGGACCAAAGTCTCGTACAGGTGCAGGGCAGAGGGCCCAAAGAGATCCACACATCTTCAACCACTTACCCAGACAGGGTCAAAGGGGCAGCAGTCAAAACAGACACTTCTTCCAGCTCCTCCAGTGGGATCCTGAGGCCATCGGAGTCTCTGCACAGCGTCCTGGGTCTTCCTCCTGATGGGACATGCCTGGAACACTTCCCCAGGGAGGCGTCCAGGGGGCATCCGGAACAGAAGCCACTTGGAGGAGCAGCACGCCTACTCCTCCTGAGTGACTGAGCTCCTCACCCTCTCTCTCAGGGAGCGCCTAGTCGCCCTTCTGAGGAAACTTACTTTGGTCTCTTGAATTCGCCGCTATGCAGTCGTTTAGGAGCCGAGCCCAAAGGCGAAGCTCTCGATGTACTGGTCAAACTACGATCATAAAATTGCGAATAGAAGCGTCTGAAAAACTTTGTTGTTTCTCAGATAAAACATAAATTCAACACTCTCCACATAAATGTTTCGACACCTTTTCATTCAACTTGTTGGGACTTTAAAGCCAATTCACCAGTTTAACATCTCATCAGTATTCTGTTTATTCTCCGTCACATTTACAATACACATAATTTCACAAATAACAGTAATAAATCAATTTTTACAGCATGAGAAAAAAAAATCATATATCATCTTTAAATATCTATATATCTGTATAGTTTAAACATTACATCAGTTTTTTTTCCTCCTTCCAGTGACAGAAATGTCACATGGGAGCGGCGACGACCGGAAGCTCCCGTTTTTTTTAACTATAACAACAATCAGGAAGGACTCACACACTTCACTCGTTAAGTTCAGGAGAGAAGGAGGGACGACAGTAATTACCAGACATGCTGCACTAAAAATAATAAATACAGATAAATGGAATCTGGTGGTGACTGATGCTGAACACAGGAATGTTTACAGGTCCGTCCATCATCTCTAAAAGGTGGTTTTCCTTCCAGCTCTTGTCTGATCTCGGCAAATTGCAAATCCTTCCTTCGGTTTATTTTAATGGCTGATGGGTCGGGTGCTGCATAAAACAACACACTGTGCCTTTTTGTGTTTGAAAGTCAAATTGAAACACGCATCGATCAGATCTGTTGAATCAGCATCGTGTCATTCTGTCTTTGTTTTTACTAAGCTGGACTCACATTACAACAAACAAAAAAAAAAGAAAGAAAGAAAATGTGGACTAATTTACACCTGTGAGTGAAGAATGGAGGAAATTTAGCATCAAACCATCAGATTCTTTAACACCGAGCTGTGAGTGGAGACAGGAGACTGAATGAAATCACAGCAGGAAGAGGAAGAAGAGGAGGCTTAGAAAATGGGAATGTAGTTATCGATTTTGGCGCGGTGTCGCTGGGCGATGCACTCAGCGATCCACACGATGTTCCTGCACTCCTGCTCCTTCAGCTTCACGTAAGCATAGAAGACACTGAAGTGGAACTGGTTGAGGAAGGCCAGCTTGTTCAGCTTCACCTGTGAGAGGAGGAAGAGGAGGGTGAGGAAACATCACTGCACTAATGAACACTCAGGCAAGCCCCATTCAATTGAGGAATTAATGAGAGCTGCAAGAACTGATTTATCAGATTTCTGTATTTAAGATAAGACTCTACTGATCCCTGAAAGACAGCAGATTTACAGCCTTACGGCAAACACTCTCTCTCGAGTGGCACACTCTTGCTTTTTCAGTTCTCTAATTGTCTTCATGTACGTTTCGAGCGCTCTCTTCCACATTATCTTCCTGATTTACAGTTCAAGTTGAACAGTGGACGCGCTCCTCTGAAGGCAAGACTGGCTCAATTGAATTTAGGTCATTACGCAGCGGCGTTACAACGCGAACAACAATGGTGGCTTATAAGTGAATAAATATTCTAACGTTTTTAACAAACATGAAAACATGTGTGTCACCTCATGCTCAAAGAAACGATCCTCCAGGGTTTTATCTCCTGGGTTGCTGCCAGCGCCTTCAAACAGCAGTTTGTACTCCTGATGACACAAATACAGACAGAAACACAACAAAAGTCAACAAATGAAAACTTCCTGATAAACAGAGAGAGACAACCCAAACTGATTTCTGCAGGACTTACAGGGTAGAAATCAGCGACAGCTTTGACCTGCTCGTAGTCATCAGCATTGGCAAGGTGTGCAAGGCCTTCTGGGTAAAGCTTGCCGCAGTGAGGGAAGAGCTTGGCGCGGTCCTCTTTGGACAGCTCTGTGCCGAATGAGTTGATGGTGATGATGAAGGCTCGCCTGTCAGCCTCGAACTACAGGACAGAAAAAACTGAGTCCCACAGTGTTCTGACATGATTAAAAAACTGGAAAAAAAATTAAAACGCACCTCAAGTATGGGACACATGGTGTCTGCTGTGGTTCCTCCTAAGTTGGAGCAGAACTTGTAGAAAGCCTCCAGGTAAGCCTTAAAGGGAAAAACCACACATGACCAGTTTAACTACGTACACATACACACTCAAACATGTCAGTGTGCTCTGTACAGGACTCTGAATACACGTCACTACAGTAATGTGCTTTACCTTGTAAAGTGTGTTACGAATGAGCTCAATGTTCATCTCGTCCAGGTCCTGCTCAGATATACAGTCCTGGAAGAAGGCAGCTGGACGGAAAAAAACAAAACAATGTCTGACATTCCCTTCAGATTTGGCGCCATCTCCTGCTCAGCATGAAACATTACAGCAGTTTGGTTTAAATGGCAGTTCATGCAGAGGTACGTACCCAGGGGTGTGTCTACCAGAATGGCGTTGTAGAGCTCAGCGGGGGTCTGAGCGATGTTGACCGCCTCCATCTGCTCGAAGCTACCCAGCGGGTGACACTTTGGCACCAGCTCGGAGATGGCCCGCTGGTGCAGGGTGCCTGTGATCAGCAGGATGACGTTGTCGATCATGTAGCTGTACCTGAAGGCAGCAGAGAGGAGGGGAGGGATCGTCAAGAGAAAGGGGAGACGTGCTAAAGATAAAGTTCTACTGAAGAAAATAAACCTTAAGATTTCATTTTAGCAAGCTGATCTAACAATCATATAACTACAATGTTTTCAACCTTACCAAGAATGAACTGATTGACTCCAACATATCCACAATTTGGCTGATTATTTCCCTACATTACTTTGGCATGCGATAAAAAACTGAAGTTAAATAAAAGCTTTAGAACACTGCCATCATTCAAGAAAACAAAATGAAGGAAAAGAGGAACTATTGCTGCTAAATTAATTAATGCACTAATAATTATTTATATTTAAGTTGTACTTCCATGTTACCTCCCCCAGGAGACAGGAAATACATGAATATATAGTTTCCTTATTTCTTTAATCAAATATTATTGCATGTAATGGCAGCTCTACATTAAAACCATCCTTTCTGGTGCATTCAGGGACAATCCGACAGCACACTTTTAATTTGAGAATAAAAGAAAAACAATATATGGAGTTAATCTTTCTCCTGAAGCACCACAACTAAAGGCAATTTAAAGAAAAAGATGCCAAACACCTTAATGAAGCAGTTGGATTTTTGTGCACCAAAGTAATGTGAAGCCTTTTTGAATGTAAGGGTCTGCTCTCTATGCTTACGTGATGAAGTCCATGAAGCTGGCCAGCGGCTCGTACGACTGATTCCTCATGTGGCGAAACTCCACCACCATCTTCTCCTTCAGCTTGTCGTCAATAACGGACACGGTGAGGGGAGAAGCCTCGTTTGCCAGAAAGCTGCCATAGTCTGTGCTCTGCAGGTGGAGCTTCAGATCTGCAGGATCGAGAAGACCATTATAAATATTCAGAACGGTGTTATAATGTCTCTCAAGCCTGAAATTGTCTGATTGTCCAACGATACACATTTTAAAGAAGCTTGTAGAAAAGAGATCCACCCTGTCTTACACAGATTAACACAAGAAAACTAACTGACAGATATTTTCTCACATATATTAAGATTAGTCTCTTCATACACGCTTCATACACACTGTTTGAGCATTACTTCGAAAACAAGAACCACAAAGTAATTCACACTGTACTGCTGCAAATAAATCAGATTTACTGCAGTGATGCAGAGTTTTTACGTTTATTTCTGCTCAGGACCGCACAGACAGGAGCAAAACTACAGACAGCTGATGCCACACGGGCTCTCTTCTCATGTTCAGCTTAGCTATACAAAAAAAAGAAGGTTTAGAGGTAAAAAAACAAAAAACAAAACCATCTGTAGTCACGTTAACAGCCGTGATAAGACTGTGTGGTGCTAAAGACACAGCTAGCTAAAGCAAATGTGTCATTTGTACAGATCTATTGTCTAACGCAACAGTGAAAGATCTCTTCTTCCTAAAATTGGAATTTCACTTCCGTAAGAAAGTCCACAGTTGAACAACAAACCATAAAATTTATTATCGCGTTAGCTTATAACGGTTAGCTAGCTAGCATACGGAGGATAGCAAGATTCAAGAGCAAAAAAAAACTTAAAATATTTAAAGTGTAGTCTGAACTAACTGACGATGTGAAGTTTAAAGACAGCCACGCAATACACATAATCGTAGATAAATCTTAAATTACCCGCAACAGAGCTAAGCTAGCTAGATTGTGGGATTAGCTTTGGTTGCTAGCAGTTAGCCGTTAACCCAAAAACGGTTCGAACTCACCAACGGTTCAAACTCACCTTCCAGAGTCTCGCACTGAACGAGGTTTAGATAATCCGCCTGCGACAGTATTCCTGCTTTGAAGCCTCTCACCAGCCCCTCCAGGTAGCCGTTATCCACGTTAAAATAGAGCTCGGAGAAAGGCATCCTGTCCGACCGTCAGATCCGTCACAGTCCGGCTGGTTAGCGTTAGCATTAGCATCAGCTGACTGAACCACGTGATCGTCATCTGATCAGTCACCTGATCGTGTGTGTGTGTGTGTGTGTGTGTGTGTGTGTGTGTGTGTGTGTGTGTGTGTGTGTGTGTGTGTGTGTGTGTGTGAGTACTCTGTTTTCTGCACCATGTGTCTTTTTCTGTGTCTGTTTCATTTTTTTTGTGTGACAGCTTCAGAGTGTGAGACCTATCTCTGTGATGTAGGAACCCCATCTCCTCCCAATCCACCCGCCACTCATGAAGACTCACACATTTGCTTTTGTTTGTTTTTATTTTATGAACAGAGAACTCACATTTGCTCACCATCCAGCCTGATCTAACCACCACCACTACCAGTTACCAAGGCACCCTGCGCTCTCGCCATGATGCCACAGGGAAGTTTTCAATGACCAACGGGCCTCTCCTCGACCCACTCCCCAATGGCTCGCACACTCTACACAACGGAAAGCTTAACTCGGACACTGCCGAGTTTGTAAGCAGGTTGTCTACACAAACCTACTTTAAAACACTTCCCCGTGATGTGGCTAACACCTCCTATGGGACCTTCAACTTCCTTGGTGGGAGGCTGACTATCCCCAACACAGGTGGGTGCTTCATTCAGGTAGATTTGGTTTGGTATCTGTCACACTTGTCAGACTGGTTCAAGAACAAGAACACTTACTCACAGGGCAGTTTTGTTGACATCTTGTATCAGTGCTTCACAGTGCTTTGAATGATACTAATTCAATGATGATAATAATTTGCAGATATATAACCTTCTGTTTGCTGGAGTGCCTCCAAATATGGCTGTGTTTTCAAGTCAGACGGTGCTCTTCTTCATTGACGCATTTTGGTAAATTGTAATCACAGAAAACAACCTGCGATGCACTTTTCCTTTTTAAACTGCATGAGTCAGTCACACGTCATAATCCAGCCACAATTTCACTGTGTATGCATTTTTGCATACTGCATCAATTTCAGCAGTGTAGTGTTGTTTGAAGTCAGAGAAAATTGTGTACTTGAAGAGCAGCTACCCCGCTGAGCTAACACTAGTTGCTGCATTTTGCCCCTTGACTCACAGCGTTTATAACAAAACATTATAGTCAAAAAATGAACATTTGTATAGACATTTGTGTGAAATGTGTATGGTGTTACCCATTTCAACAGCTTATTACTAACTTATTATTATTTATTGTAAATATTGTAAATCACATACCAGATGTTGTGAAATTGTTTTCTGCACTTTGATTGACTCTAAGGGTTCTATTTTTTGCCCACATCCTGTTATTCTGTATGTAAATATTCTATCTCTACCTGTGCATCATTATTTATCAGTCAAGATCCAATTTCTGTCCTATACTAATAGTAGAAATATATCATTTCCATGTGACACCAGAGAGGATAAGTGTACTGTACACGTCACATTCAAGTGCAGCATGAATTGCCATCAGTCTGTGGAATTATAGTGTTGACAGTCACACATGAATGTATTACCAGTCCATGTTTTTTGGTTACAGCTCTTTGTCTTAGGAACTAAAACAGACTTAATGGCAAGTTCAAATTGTTGCTTTTATATAAAGTAGAGTTCAAACAAAGATGCAAAAGATTGTTAGAAAAAAACAAAAACAAGTAGTGTTTCTGCAGATGCAGCATTGCACACAGTAAGTGTGTTGGTTAAGGGAAGGGAAGGGAGATTTCAGTAATCCTCTGGAGGATTTTCTGTTTGCAGCTATATAAATAAAATAACATCTGCATTACATTCTATAGAAATACTTTGTGAACAAGCCAGTTTTATTCATTAACAAGGAGAATACATCAGTTACAGCTGAATCCCATAAACATCTCACTTGTTGAAAGTGACTGTGAAAGTGTCACTACATTCAGCCTTAAACCTCATAGTCATAATAGGTTTGTAGCAGGATAACAAACGTAAAAGTGTCGTAGGACTTCATACAAAACAGCTTAGTTAAAGGGTGAAGGGTTAAAAAGTGACTATATCTAATAGAAAAAAAAGAAAGAAAAAAAGCAGGATTTAACCTCCACAATGTCTAAAATGCATAAATGTGTAAAAATCCTTCTCAATAACCTACATCTACACAGCACTGCATGAATAGTTAAAAAGACTGTTCAGCGCACTGATGAGATGAGATGAAATGACTGTGTGCCAGATACACTGTAGTCTCAAAGATCCCTGGAATACAACCTAGAACAAAATATTCCAATTAGAACCCTCCCTAATGAGGGAGCTGGTTGAATTTGAATTTGATATCCACAGGTGTCAGTTTTGTGGTCAGAGTGAAAATTGTAAGATATAAAAACTCCACCATCATTAGTCCCCTATTTTGCTTTTCCTCTTCACATTAGTCCAATACGGAGCTTTTATAATTATACAGTCAGACAGTGTTTTCACTTGGCTTATTGTAGGCTGTCCAGATTAGCCGATGCCAGTTGGGAAGTATCTTGTGGAAGAAAAGGTCTTTTTTTCCTGTTTTCTTTGCCACCACTGCGCTCTCTCTCTCTCTCTCTCTCTCTCTCTCTCTTTCTCTCTTTCTCTCTCTCACTCTCTCACTCGCTCTATTTTATGCATGGATTAACACAAAGCCATGTAGACCATACCACGCATTGGCACCCATCTTCTCATAAGGACATAAGGAGAGAAAAAACGTAGATCTACTGTCATTTAACACAATTTCAAAGCAGACACACTGAAGACATGGTTAATAGATTCAGACAAGGCTGTGAGCATTCAGGCACCTTCACGTTATTCAAACAGATGTTTTATGGTGCACAGACCCAGAGACTAGGAATGTGTCACACAGTCAGTATTTGTATTGCATTTTTAATAGGATTCTAAGTGGATGATTTTGGCAAGAGAATCCCAACACAAATGCCACAACACTCCAACTACTTCAGTGACTCTCTCTATTCTCCAGCACACATTCCTACAATCTCCTGGGAACGTACAATTTTCCTGGAGTAGTCTGTTCCCTGGTCTCAATTATCTACTTGGTGGCAGACGGAGGACATTTAAACTGCGATGCAGCATGCGCTTTTGTCTCAGCTAATTGTTAACTGTAGGGACGTGTGCTGCATCGGCTCCCGGTGCAGAGATTTGCATCTACTCTACCTGTGGAGGCTCCCTCTGACCTTCAGAATAGATTTGTTTGTTGTTTTTTTTGTTGTTGTCTGTAGCCGTACAGTTTTGTTGAGTGGGCTGGCTTCCTTTTGTGAGATGACAAAGCTGTTGTTCAGTCAGAACAAATGAGCCTGCCCCCCTCCTGCTTAACCCCCCTCTTCTCTCTCCCTTTGTTATTTGCATTAGGAATCAGTCTGCTCATTCCTCCCGAGGCCATCCCCAGAGGAAAGATCTATGAGATTTATCTCACTGTTCAGAGGAAGGAAGATTTAAGGTGGGTCTCTTTAACACGGTCTTACTGGCAGTCTTCCCTGGATGCCACTAGGCTGTTTGTTTTGATGCTCTACTGTTCCATTAGGAAAGGCTTAAGAGTCTGCGCCAGAACTGTGGAGGAGGGATGTAAATAAATAACATAGTCTTTTACCAGGATGTGGACTATTTAAGTTAAATGAATTGTTTACAAAAGCCTCCTGCATTCAGTCTCTCAAGGCATAGTCACTGCAGCACACTGTGGAAGTGTTATGTTATTACTCAGTCATCACAACTTGGCTCAGCAAGTCAGTGAGTCCAGCAGGCTTTCATTATTCTCTGTTACAGCTGCTAGGTAATTTGCAGAGGTGACAGCATCATATCCTGCTTACAAGAGACCTGTAAATTCTTACTAATAACTCAATGAGGAAAAGCATCTTAGTTCATTCACCCCCTCCCTCTCACTCTCCTCTCCCTGGTGTAGGTTACCCCTGGCTGGCTGCCAGACCCTCCTCAGCCCCGTTGTGAGTTGCGGCCCTCCAGGGGTGGTCCTGAGTCGACCAGTTATCCTCAGCATGGACCACTGCTTTGACGCATGCCTCGATAACTGGGCCGTCCGCCTCAAGAAACAGAACTATGAGGGCGCTTGGGAGGTGAGAGCACACTATAATTCCAGCACAAATCCTTTGTACAAAGACAAAGTTGCTATCCAGTGAATTTGTTAAGTCTTACCGAACTTACTGAGGGCTTTGCCCTGAAATGCACCAGCTTTCTGTGCGGTGAGTTAACGTGCTATATAGCAGAGGTAGTTCTGGCCCAGCACTCATCTACTCCACTGGGTTTAAATTATATTGACCATCAGGTATTTTCTCATCATGGTGAAACAAAAGCCTGGAAGCACTAGCTCTCTCCAGCTCAAGAGTTGCTAGGCAACATGTTTCTCAAAACAGAATTTCTCTAAGCAAATTACTGATCCTCAAAGTACTCTTCTGAGTGCTCCTTGACCATTTTTGACCGCTGCTTCCAATTACAGAGTTCCCTCCCCATTTTTTCTGGCGTGAAATTTGAAAGTAACCAGAACTGCCAGACTCCAATAGGATAGTGTTGGGAAGAACCTTCAGTGTCTGCATACGCACACATCCACACACACACACACACACACACAAACAAATGCGGTTTGAGGCGGTGTACCCATCTAACAGTCCAGCAAGATTGGAAAGGGTGCTGGTGGGCTTTGGAGTGTTACTAGGTCTTCTTTCATGTTCGATATTGTGCATAAATTATTCAGCCTCCCCTCGTGTGGCAGTGGTGGGTGTCTGTGGAATGGATTGGCCTGTCTGAGGCAGAGGTTAGACCAGCACTTTTAATCATCGGCCGGACCAAATATAACCCAGCGGGCCAACCGCATGGCCACTGGAAGAAAGGTGCCAGGTAAGGAGAGAGTGGAAATGACCACAGAGTGTAACGGAATCTGGAGGCACAGACACAAAGAGGGAACTGTAAAGTAGACAAGCAGGTAATGTTGGTTTAGAGGAAGGATCTGTAAAAAGGAGGAAAAAGTAAAGTAGGATAACAGAAGGAGAAATGAATTGCTCATGGAGCGCTCAGTGGCATAATTGAGTCACCTCACTCTCTGCTCCACTTTGAAGAAATATTAAGATGATGAAAAAGTGGGACTCCATTGTAGTTGCATAGCAAATGAATTGTGTCGATACTAATTCTATTGATGTAGATGGTGTCTGGTTGAATCGATCCTAGAGGGGCTCACTGGGCATTTGGCAGGCAGAATGCTCTCTTCAGCATGATTGGCTAATGGGAAGAGTCAGTCAACGGGTATGATGGGATTTTAGAGAAAATGTTGTCACCTTGGGTCCAATTTGTCTCCATCAAATTAGCCCAGAGTGCAGTGGAATTATCTCATAAAACTATCTCGCACTGTGATGGAATGGGATATTTTCAGCAATCTTCTATCCTTATTAGCAAAGCAGTTGTGATACAGGACTACAGCTCCATACCAAAGCAACAACAGGTGTGACCTCTCTGACATGTACCACGCCGTTCTTCATTCTTGCGGTACCTGTGTTAGTCAGGCAGCAGGGTTGTTTTACAGAAAAAGTTTTTTTTTTTACCTTTGCTAATGAATCTCAAATAAATGGTAGAGGAAATTCTGGAAGTCCCCATAAACCAATATTCTCTGCACCTCCACAGTCTTTTTTTTCTCTAGAACCATCTCCTCTTGCCAGGAATCTATTCGAGTCTCCTTTCATGTCAATTGAGTACCTTGTTCATGCATTATTAAGTAAATTGATGGTATTCTGTAGAATGTGTGTCTTTGTATAAGGGAATGTGTGTGTTTATGTCAGCATGTAATAAGCTCTTCAGCAGTAAAAATAAAATTTGAACCATTTTGCTCTTTTTTTTCTTGACACAACCTACGATTAACATACTTGTGTAATGTTAAAGACCTTTAGCTTAGATCATACTGTGTCACACATCAAAAGGAAACAGAGTTTCAGAGTCTGCCGAGTGTCCTAACAAGCTTTTCACAAACACACACCCACATATACACATCCTGAGTATCAAGGCAAACACATTACCCTGCCCTCCTACATAAATTGGGTGCTTGACCTTCCATCCACACCTTGTGTTTTTTTTTTCTCCTCCAGGACGTCCTGTTGATGGGGGAGGAGCTGGTGTCAGAGCCTTATTACTGCCAGCTTGAGGCTGAGACGTGCCGGCTGTTCTCTGAACAGCTGGGCACATTCGCCCTAGTGGGAGAGTCCCTGCACATGGGCGCAGCCAAGCGCCTCAGGCTGGTGCTCTTTTCCGATGCGTACTGCTCCACGCTGGAATACAACATCAGGGTGTACTGCATGGATGACACGCAGGACGTCTTCAAGGTAAATTGTGACAAATGCAACCCTGCCAGTTATTCTGTTTGGTTGGCAGTTTCTGGAGCTTGAGATTGCACCGACCGGGCGGTTTCGCATCAGCTGAGTGATGGGTTGACTATTATGTGTAATAGCATTGTCTGTCACATTGGAAGGCTAGAAGAAATCATCGCAGACATGTAGGAGTTAGGCATAGCCACAGTAAATTGAACAATACTGAAGGCCTGATTACATCATGTCCAGTCCACGAGTGTGTCATTTGAAACAATGCACATATTCAGGTTAATCATGGTATACAATCTGCGTGTGTATTTTTATGTGTGTGCCTCCAGAGATGGTTAATTCCTTTCATGCTGTCAGTGGTTCTGCTTGGCTGCCATGGGCCAAGAAGTTTCCCATCACTTTGTTCAGCAGCATATTTCGTTTCTCCCCCCAACTCCCTCTGCCTGGACAGAGTATAATCAAGCGCTAATGCCTTCTTCCCTCCCCCGAGGACTGCCTCTGAGTAGCCTGTTAAGATTTCATTTGCATGGTTAATTAGAAAATTAAAAGGAGAGCCTGTCCCAATCTTTTCCCAGCAACCCCCATGCTCCCTCTCTCCATTCTTTTTCTCTCCACACCTCTCTCTCTCTCTCTCCAAGCTGTTCCTCTTCCTTTGACACCACCCACAGCCACAAGTGCCTCTTCCCACTAGAGTCCCGTTCTGCTGGCTGTAATGGCTGACCTCCTTATACAGAGGGTCCACCAGTACAATCTATGGATGGCTGTGGGACATAAACAATGGAAGCCACTGGGGGCTTGCACTGAAATTAGCACTCACAGACGCACGGAGCTGTCGATGAGATGTGGGATGGGAATTACAGAAACCTCTCCTTGCTTACATCTGTCTTTTTGTGGCTCGGCCTGCCCCTGCTGCTTCCTCTCTGGTTCCTGACAGCTATTGCATGATAGCAGGTGTGCTCAGGAAAATTACTGGCTGACATTCAAGTGATTTTGAATATAGAGATAAATGTAAAATGTGGCAAACAGGAGGTAAAGAGGTAAAGTTAAAATGATAGGGGCCTCTCTATATATATATTCAGATCATCCGATGACCTAGTGGTGTTCTGCTGCAGTGTGACTGTAGAAATGACCTTGTGTGTCCTGTGTTGGTTGCAGGAAGGCTGCTGGTATACAAACTCTGTCTCTGCCACTCCCTCTAGCTAGCTCTTGTTCTGCTATTCTCCTGCTCTCTTAGCCAGGAAAAGGACATCCGAGCTTGTTGACTCCAGCACTTGTGCTGCCATACTCTGCGGCTCCCCCGACGCCCTTGAGTGCATTAGCTCCCTGTCTCTCGCTCAACCTGGTCCTGTGGTAAGCCACGGTGTCTCCAGGGTTTTGTAGTTTTTAGTGAGTGATTTAGAACGGGGCCCACACTGTTTAGTAATCTTGACTCCACACTGCTCTTGGTGCTATTATGGAGGGAGCAGTTCATTTAGCAAGTACATTAACTACTTTGAGTGGAGATTAAACTTCCCTTGAGAGGTTCAGTCTAATCACTAATCACTATCTTTAAAATGCACCATTTATGATAAGACTTTCACTTTGGCTGCCATTAAGAGTTAATTATAGTATGGAACAGTGGGGTGGCACAGCAGCAGTATTTGTTATGCATGTGTTGGTGTACTTTGAGCACTGGAAACCTGCTAGGGCGCTGCACCTTGTGTTTTTTTTTCTGGGAAGAAGTCAACTTCCCATGGATAAAACAGGCTGTACTTCTGATAGAAAATGAACAAAACAATGGCTGTTCTGTGGCAAGCAGAACTGTGAAAACCAAAACAGGATGCTCAGCTTTTCTCTCCGGTCCCATCCCTGGCTGTCAATCTGCTCTGACAAGCTTCCATCAGGGAGAATGACTGACGAACACACACAAACACACACACGCATGTGTGTGCTATACTTATGCATGTCGTACCATGGCGTCTCTTATCTCCTTATTACAGCAGATTAGAACCTATGTTATTGTCTTTGATCCTAAGTGTGCAGGGGCTCAGGGGAAACAGTGACATTTCCGTCTGATGCTTGCCGTATGTTAGCAGGACTCTGCCGGGACCAATTAAGTTAATATTTAATGTGTGTCCCACTCTTGATCGGCCCAGCCAAGGCTGGCACAGCAGCAGAGGAGACATCATCAGCATTTGGTAGCGCCCTCACTGTGCACTTGGTTGTTCCCAGATAGGCCTGTGGGAGGGCATCACTGATGTTCTGCCATCCCACAACTGATTGAACCACCTGCAGTGAACCAAGCCTCCCACTCAGTACAGAGAGACACATAACACCATCATCTAATTAACTGGAAGGGTGTTGACAAAGGTGTCTTTGATTGGGAAACAGTGCAGCTTCTTTTTACATTTAGCTGTGATAGAATCTGACAGCTTTTGGTTTGAAGGATAAAACAGCCTCCCATGAGTGCAGGCCACATTAGAATAGTGGAACAATAACAAAATATCTGTGTTTATTGATAACTAAATGTTCTTCCATTACACCCACATGTCTGTGTTGTCTGAGGCCAGTGTTGTTGACAGTCTAAAAAAAAAACATGTAGAATGATTTATAACCACCCACA
>JAVQJX010066100.1:0-10510 GCA_036025115.1 Ambassis agassizii
ACACACACACACACACACACACACACACACACACACACACACACACACACACACACACACACACACACACACACACAGACACACACACACAGACACACACAGAGCGGAGGAGTCAACACACACTGCAAACGCTGACATTTACACATTCAGCATGAGGAAGAGTTGGTGAGATATTCTCTGCAGCTCTGCCACTTTTTCGGGTTTTAAGTGTGAATCAAACACCATCATCACCATCTTCATCATCACAATCATCGTCACCATCATCATCACCTTCATCATCATCATCACTGACTTTCAGAGTGAAGCCTGATGTAAACTTCTGCTTTTAAAGCCGTTCAGTTATTTAACTGTTAATCAATCCTTTCAAAACAGCAAAATGATTGATTTGATATTCTTCATGTAGGACACCGTGCTGCTGCACCAGGATCAATAAACTCTTATTTTATCACATTAATTCAGATTATCCTCATGCGTCCTGCTCAGGTTGTAAACTCCAGCTGTTAGCATGCTAACACCTCTCACGCCTCTCTGCACTCACCGCCTCCTTGATGATGCGCGTGATGACCGCGTTAGGCAGGTTCAGGTCCTCCGGTCTCTCCGCCATCTCTTCCGGTGGTCGTACCGGACAGCACGAAGCCCCGTGGCCGCTCTGACAAGACTGGACGCGCAGAATGTATGCTAGGCTAACCGATTAGCGCGCAGTGACACACAAGAGCAGCTAACTGGACGTTCCGCGTGTCCCGGTTATTTCCGTGTTTTTATGCGCACGTTTAATCGGCTCTTCCGGGTTTTCTTCCGTTCCGTTTCACGCTGTTGAAGCAGCTCGCGTGCCCATCGCCCAAACCGATTTTGTTTTGGGACGTTTCCCGCGAACCTTCCAACCACCACGAGCCCTACTACGTCAGCGATGAACTTCGACCTCTGACGTGCTTGTGACGTGTTTCCGCCGCGGCCGAAAAACCAACGGACAAACCAACGGAAAAAACAAAAACAAAAAAACGGACAAATTAAACAGACAAACAGAAAAATGCTGAATTTAAAAACGCACTAAATGATGTATAAAATGTTTCAGGTTCAGACAAATCTGTGAATAATTAATACATTAATAATGAGTAATACTTTAATTATTTAACATTATTTTGTATTTATGTTATATTCGATATGTTTGAGGGCCATTCTGATGGAATAAAAACATTTTTTTAATTTGCTGCAAATAAAAAAATGATAATTTAAATCATGCTATGAGGCAGAACTTTGTCTCCCCCTTCTGGTAGTGAGAGTAAAAGATTACAATACATTTCTGTGTTTCCACGTTCAGAACTGGAGGAAACATTTGCCCATCAGGTGTCAGATTTCAAACAGCATGATGCTGTGAAACAGGGAGATGATCCCTCTGCTGGTGGTGCAGACTTCACACAAACACGCTGCTCTATCAGATCGTTCTGTGTGGATGGCTCTCTGCTTCACAGTGGAGCAGGTCAGGGTTTGTTGGGGGAAAAGGTATTTCGGTGGTTTCCATGGCAGCTGGCTTCCTCACACATGCAGCCCACACTCTGCAGTGAAACCTCTCCGCCCACCCAGTTCAAGCCTCTGTGGATGTTTCTGGGCAGCGCTCCAGGATAGCAAAGTTTCCTCGGCTTATCTGCGCTGGAACAATCAGTGTGTCTTTGTTGAGTTCACCCTGCATGTCGACAGGTAGCTGCAGGTGGAGAGGACGGAGCTGAAAGTCAGAGCAGGGCTGCAGGGGGGTTTCTCTCAATAATAACCGAAGCTGAAAAACAGGTTATTCCATTTTATTTGATCATTTCACTGATTTATTTCCATCTACATTGTGACCGACCTGCATGGAGGCTTTCGTTTACACTCACAGTTTGAGCAACATGACCTGTTTGAGTTGATCTGATGAGCCCGCCTCACCCTGACTCCTGTAAAAGATGCGTGGTATGATGTATGTACCAATGTTGCTACTGGATACCTGAATTTCCCCTCGGGAATCAATAAAGTATCTATCTATCTATCTACCTATCTAGGTGTAATTATTGTTTTTAAATGTATTGCTCATACCAGCTAATCTATGGTCAGGATGTTGGCACATGTTATACAGCAGCAGCATGAGCTCGTCTCAGAGCCATTCATTTGTTTGTGTTTTGTCTATTATTTCACAAAGAAACACATTATACTTTGCAAATTATGAACAGTTGTTAACAAATGTATTGTTTTGGTATTAATACCTGCCACACGGTTCAAAATACCAGCAACAAATCCTTTGTTTGTGTAACACTGGATCTGGATCTGGTTCTGGATCTGGATCTTGATCTGGTTCTGATCTGGATCTGGTTCTGCCCGCCGCCGCTGGATTCTTTAGGAAGCGTAAAGAGGTTTTTTTATGCAGCACTACTTTTGTGTACATCCGACAATTACTGACACAACTTAATACAACAATCAGCGCCATTCTTTGTATGAAAGCGGTGACACCGTGAAGGACGGGCTCCTGTGCGCGTGTCCTGCCCGCACGCCGGGCTGCTGCTGCTCGTCTCGGGCCTCACGGAGCAGATCGGTGGCGTATTTGTTGGATCTACTTTCTCTTGGATGGCTGTGCTGCGGCTTTCTCTCCCTCTCGCCTGTGCTTGGCCGCCATCTTGAATTTTAATGTTAATTTCTAAAAAAAAAAAAAAAAAAAAAAATGTGTTTCCTGTGATATTTTTGTTTCGGATGTTGTGCCAATGTTGGATTCGTTTGGAGAAGCGCCGTTTGGTTTGGTGTCTGTTTTGCTAAATACCGCGGTGAGTCGTGTGTGTGTCTGTTTGTGTTCCTCTTGTCGTCTCGGGACATTTAACGCTCCCAGCGCGTGAAACGCTCCCAGCTTTGCTTTTTAAAAGCTGCTCATCGGGACAAATAACGGCGCCTGCACCGGGCCGCCGCTGTTCTTGGCTGTGGTGGTCAAAGCGGATCATATCCACAGAGATACAGACACAGTCACAAACTTTTATTTCACACGGAAACGACAAATTTAGCCCGTTTAGCTAGCTAATGGCTTCCAAATCAAACAAGCTATGCTAGCTAGCGGTTAGCCTGCGTTAGCTCAGGTGGTTTGTCGGTAAGTAACACCATGCTATCGCGTGGCTTATTGTTTGTTAACATCGAATATTAGACTTGTATAAAGTGAATATTGTGTTAATGGTTAAGAAGGATTAGCTGCGTGGCGTGTTATGGACTGCTCGCTGACGGTGGAAGCTAAGTTAGCCTGCTGAAGTTGGATGCTAGCTTGATGTGAGTTAACACAATCTGGAGGTGGGATCATGTGTGAGAATTGTGTGAAACGTGTTTTCACTGAAACAGCAGCCTGTTGTTGTTGTTTAAATGGAGGCAGCTGTGTTTGTCTGCTGGACTCCCGTGTACTGAGTGGGAACCGCCGGTGATGCGGTTTAAATAACACGGCAGCAGCAGCATCGCCGTCCGTGTGTCACTCTTTGTGTGTGTGTGTGTGTGTGTGTGTGTGTGTGTGTGTGTGTGTGTGTGTGTGTGTGTGTGTGTGTGTGAGTGAGAGGGGGGCTCGGTAGCCGCTTCCACGGCGTGGAGCCGGTGTTTGCTGCTAGCTAACCGACAGCCGAGCACCACAGCGGCGCCGCCTGTGGCTGTTAGCTTCATGCTAGCTGTGTGCACGGCTGGAGAGACGGCGTTTGTTAGCAAACAATACAAGCTACACTGGCAGCTCTGGCACATCAGATGTTGGTGTGGCCTTCCGGGTTCCCGTCTTTTCTCCCTGTCAGTGTAGGAGGATGTTTTTTCATTTGACTGAGCGCTAGTGTAGCCTGAAACTACGAAGTAATTTTCTGCATCGATTTCAGATTAACTGCTGCTGCGGATTAGCGCCGTGCTAACTGCAGCACTCTGTGGCCTAATGTGTTGATGCAACCCAAAGAGTGGCCGTGAGCAGACGTGTCATCATATGATCCACAAATGAGCAGAGCAGCACTTTACTGTAGCAGTGATGTCTCCTTTCAGTTGCACTTGACAGTAAGCCTGTGTTTTATCTGTGGTCACCACTGAGGGGCGCTGCAGGATCATTTGTAGTGTGTCAGCTTCCTGTATCTGTCTGTGCAAGTTGTTTGTTCATCAGTCGAGAACTTTGAACTGCCCGAGTTTTCATATGAGACTAATGACATCTTTTTGTTGTTTAGGAGGAAAAATGTTTAGTATTTTTTTATTTGGAAACAAAATATTCCACTTCCTGTAAGAACATGCTGACTGTCTTGTATGTTCATGTTGCAGCATTACAGATCGAAGGACAGCTATGAAGAACAAATATTTGACGTTGTTGATCTTAAAAAAATGTGCGTGTCCTCCTCCAGGTTTCAAATTTTAGACCCCAGTCTTCCCCACTCAAGAGTGTTTTCTCATCTCGGAGACTAAATGCAACTGGACCAGGGGGCTTGTGGGCATGAAGTGGCTGGGCGAATCCAAGAACATGGTATTAAATGGCAGACGACACGGAAACAAGTTGACCAGCGAGCAGCCTGTGAGCCAGAGCCAGACACGCTCTCAGCACACACAGCGGGCGTCTCTGCGCCACAACAAGAACCACCCCAGGAACCGAAGATGTAGCCGCAGTGAGTGTTTGTATGACGGTGAGCTGAATTGTTCAGCAGGGCACACTCAAAGACCTGTGTGTGTTTTACAGGGTATAATGCAGCCAACCTGGAGGCAGAGAGGCGCTACGTGCCCTCCTCAGGAATGACTGCCAAGGAGCTGTGTGAAAACGATGACCTGACAACCAGCCTCATCTTGGATCCATATCTGGGTTTTCAAACTCACAAAATGAACACCAGGTGAGCAGAGGTGTCACAGAGGAGTTCATCTTCTGCTGTGTTAGCTGTGCTTTCTGACTCTCATGTTTGTCTCAATAGATTTCGACCAATCAAAGGAAGGCAAGAGGAGCTGAAGGAGATCATTGAGCGCTTCAAAAAACACGACAACCTGGAGAAAGCTTTCAGAGCTTTGACGTCAGGAGACTGGTCCCGAAATCTGTTTCTCCACAAGACGAAGGCTCAGGAGAAACTCTTCAAGCAGCATGTAAACACGCCGACACAGACCTGAGTCTCAGCTGACGGTCCAGCGTCCAATCAGATGGCTAACTTTCTCTTGCTCCCACAGGTGTTTGTGTATCTGCGGATGTTTGCCACAGACAGTGGCTTTGAGATTCTTCCCTGTAACAGATACTCATCTGAGCAGAACGGAGCTAAAATTGTGGCGACAAAGGAATGGTGAGGACTGCTGTCTGCTCTTACTGGAACATGTACTGCCTCTGTAGGTTTGAAAATAGTTCACGCTAACCGCCTGTAACTCACCCGTGTTACAGGAAGAGGAATGATAAGATCGAGTACCTGGTTGGTTGCATTGCTGAGCTCTCAGAGAGTGAGGAGAACATGCTGCTGCGACACGGGGAGAACGACTTCAGCGTCATGTACTCGACCCGCAAAAACTGTGCGCAGCTGTGGCTGGGGCCGGCTGCGTTCATCAATCATGGTAATGAGCTTTATAGGGTTAATGTCTGCAGATTTGGTTTTATAAAACCACCTTTCTCAAGCTGGGGTTCACATGAAAAGAAATGCAATAAATTGATAAAGTTGTAGTGTAACATTTAAAAGGTGTCTGAGGCAGTGACGCTCACTCACAGCAGGTTCAGGACATTAAAAACGCCACATCAATCCACAGCGGACACATTCAGTATTTATGTTTGTCCATTCATCAGGGGATGCACCACAGAGCCTCTGAAAGGACAACGTGTGCAGGAGAAGCATGAAAAAACTGCAGGTTTTTTTGAACATTAGAAAGGAGATGAAATATATTTCATTTGAAAAAAGTGTTCAAATAGAATGTTAAAGGTCTAAAAATGTAAATAATCCCAGAACATCTGGGTATAGATAACATCTTTCACACTCTAAGGGGTCTGTGGCCTCTAAAAGTTTAGTGCCCCTGTTGTAAAAGAAAGATTACTGATTCAAACCTCTGTTCTGTTTTTTTTTTTCTCAGATTGTCGGCCAAATTGTAAGGTAGGAACACTTTAAAGTCTTCATGCCGTCATCTTTTTCAGAGTGTGGACGATGAACAGCTAACGGTGTGGAATGTGTGTGTTCAGTTTGTGTCGACAGGGCGGGACACGGCCTGTGTGAAGGTTCTGAGGGACATCGAGCCCGGGGAGGAAATCTCCTGTTACTATGGAGACGGATTCTTTGGGGAAAACAATGAGTTTTGTGAATGCTACACATGTGAAAGGTACTCGCACAGCTTTTTAACACAGCTCATGGTTACCTTTAGCTACAGTACATGCTGTCACCTCTGTGCTGATCCTCACGTGCATCATGTTTGAAAAATCACACACAGCATTTCTACATGTTTATGCTGCATCAACAAAAGTGGACAACAAAAGGAAAGAAAGAAACATACTTTATTAATCCCCGAAGGGAAATTACGTTTTCACTCCATTTTTTAGTCATGATGGATCACATGACCGACATTTAGAGAGTATCTGTCTGAATCACTGCGTTACTCTGCGCGCGCGCACGCACACACACACACACACACACACACACACACACACACACACACACACACACACATTGCTTTATGTCGCAAAGACCAATGAGAACACACTGAAAGTTCTCACTCAGTTTTTGTCTGCAGCCTGTTTTCATCCTTGACTTCGAACATAAATACAAAAACAAATTGTTAATAGCATCAAATAGCTGCTTCCTTTTTCAGTTCTACATCAATAAAAGGGATCTCGCCTTTTTTCGTGTGTTTTATCTGATGTGCAGACGGGGCACTGGTGCTTTCAAATCCAAAGCTGGACTCCCAGTGGAAGTGCCAGTGATCAACAGCAAGTACGGGTTACGGGAGACGGACAAGCGTCTCAACAGGCTGAAGAAGCTGGGGGAGGGAAACCGGAGCTCGGACAGCCACTCTGTGGGCTCGCACACCGACGTCGACTCTCAGGAAATGCCAAAAACACATCAATGTACGTGTGATCTGAGGGACGGCTAAAATATCAGGTGATGGTTTTCATGTGCAGCTTCTGTTCTAAACGTTCTCTGTTTTCACTGCAGCTGCCAGAAAAAGAACATCTTCGTCATCATCATCATCATCTGGCCTGAAGTATAAAAACAGGACTCAAACCAGAAGGACTTTGTCAAGAGCCCTTTCTACCTCATGTTCAAAACAAGGTCGTGTAAACAGTAACAGGGTACCAAAGAGACTAAAATCCCAATCCAAGCCTTCACTAAGTAAAGTCCAGTTGCGGAGTCGCAGGCGAGGGGCGGAGCCTAAAGCGTTGGCCAAAGGTGAGACTTGCCAGCTGGGTCTCAGGGACTCAAAGGTGTCACTGTGTAAAAGTGTCACCGTCAAGAAGGAGAAGGATGGGCAGGAGCCGGGGCTGGGTCCTCGCGGCTGCCTCACCCGGCACGCCGCCAAGGAAAACGGCAGCCTGACGGCGGTGCAGGGTCCTGAGGACAGCCAGTGTTCCACCTACAGGACTCGCAGGTCCACTCGGACCCTGGGAAAAGCCCAGGACGTGGCAACAGGTGTAAAGCTGGAACCCAGCGCCATGGACGGCCTGAGCCCAGTCCCCGGGGGAGTGGTCATTAAAACGGAGCCGGCTGACATGGAGGAGTACCTCCACCATGGTATTGGGCTGGAGCAGCAAACGGTGGACCCCAGCTACAGCAGGAGAGGCTCGCGCACCCGGCAGAAACAGCCGACGCGGCTCAGGACCGAGCGGACGATTAAATGTGAGAATGCGTACGGTGAGGCGTTCATGCCGATGGCTGCCGGCCACGCCGCCAGTTTCTCAGAGTGTGGAAACATGCTGCTGAGCTTCTCCGACCGACACAGGGACTACAACGGCATGGCCAACGGGAGCAAGTCCCTCCGCAGGGACAAGGGGAAGAGCAGCTGCCGCTCGCAGGACAAGGGGAAGAAGAAGCGCCAGATCACCCGATACGACGCTCAGCTGATCCTGGAGAACAACACGGGCATCCCCAAACTGACGCTCCGCCGGCGGAGGGACAGCAGCAGCAGCAAGGCCAATGACCCCAGTGACCCCGTAGGCTCCTCCAACCTGTCTGCTGTTAATACAGCCTCGTCCAGCAAGATCAGCATCAAGTTCAGCAAGGACCACGACAAGGACAAAGGCAGCTCTTACATCGCTAAACTCAACAATGGCTTCACCCCCGTCGTCCACAGCAACGCCACCAAGTTAAAGATCCAGCTGAAGAGGGAGGACGATGCACGGAGGATAGCCCCGAACAAGGGGGACCAGATGTCCTACAACGGGGATGTGGGTCAGAGTCTGGACACCAGGAACGGTGGACATCGGACCCAAAAGGCACTGGCAGAGCCTTCGTCTGACAGTGACAAGGAAGGGGAGGATGACGAGGACTACTTTGACAACGACTTTGATGACGATTTCATTCCACTTCCTCCAGCGAAGCGGCTGCGACTGATCGTAGGCAAAGACTCCATAGACATCGATATCTCCTCCAGGAGGAGGGAGGATCAGTCCCTGAGGCTCAATGCATAAGCTGCAGACGTTCCTGTAAATACACATCACCGCTGATCAACTGTTGTGTTGATATAAAAGAAGTACAGTAATTTAAAAACAAAGAATTGCTGAACGATCCTGAATGAACACACTAGAGGGCGCTGTTGACCTAAAACAAACCTCAGCTTTCACTGCAAGTGACTAAAATGACAAACCTGCATCATGTCCAGACTGAGTGAAAACGGAGCCTTTGTTTTAGGTTGAGCTGCTCTCAGTGAATGCACTTGTTCTATTCATAATGGACATGGATATTGTAGAAAGTGTACAGTATGGTGACTATCCCCTCTGTCTCATAGGCAGGTTTTAATTGAGCTTTTGTTTTTTGTCTCATAGTTTGTAAGTTTTGTGTGACGACCCGCGCTCACTCCGGAGTAGTTTGGTCCAGAGGCATTAGAACGTCAGCCAGTCGGTCCGTTTGGGTTCAGCTGCCATGTTCTCATCAGCACAGCTGCCCTCCTGTTATTTTCTTATTCACAGCCGTGGCGCACACGTCCATGGTAGAGAGGGAGCATTTTAATTTTTCAAAGTTCAAGTCCTCAAGTTATGATTTTAATAAAGTCACAAATCAAGGAGAAATTAAAAATCATTTTAAACACAAATTTACAGTTGAAACAACACACAGTCAGAAAACAGACGGTGTGTATTGATGTGTAGTTGACGCCGGGCTCGTTTCTGTTCGGTGTGTCTGATCAGCTCATCTGTAGAATAAAAGCACAGACGGAGCCGCTCTGTGATGGAAACATGGCACAGTCACAGACCACCTGTAAAGTAATGTACAGAACGACTGGCTCAGTCACTTTTTATTGATCGTGCAGAATCATTTTCCCTCTGTGGTGCTACTTTGGTTTCCTCCACCCTGTGATGTGTCTCCTGTGTGGATGACGGCAGCATTAACTCATCAGTTTTCTTTACAGGAGCACATTCTTCAGCAGCATTAGGTGCCTTAAAGAGCGTTTGGACACACGTTAGTTTCACCACTAATCAACGATGATGCTAAGCCATCTGCTTCCTGTCAGTCCTTCTGTAGATTATTATATTATTATGGTTATTGTGGAGGTAAACAGACCAACTGAGACTGAATGTTAACCCTGTGTTAATACGTACTGTTCACATCACCAGCAGCCATCCCGCACTGTAAACTCTTCCAGGTGTATGTCTGTGTGCTCTTCGTCCGATAGACCGCTGTCACCGTCTCCAGTCCCAAACAGAAGAAAATCAAATGTGAATACTTTGGACGTTTTAGCGTGTTGCGTGGGTTGTGGGGAAACATGTAAAGAGAATTAAAGGATGGGCAGTGCATATATTGTCCAATATGTAAATCATGTGAACACATCTTGTACTTATTTAACAGTTTTGAATACTTGAAAACTATATAAAGTTTCTTTGTGACTCTTGTTTCCTGAGCCTGTTTGCTCGTCACCACACTGCAGATATTTATTCCCTGTTTTACATTACATATTGATAATATGAATCTCTTTCATGGCTGCAGAGTCCAGGAAATTTGTTGACAATAAACGTTCAGTTTAAGATACCAAAGGGTTTGTTTGGGCCAATGTTTACAAAAAAATCCTCACAGTTCTCATATCTGAATCTCAGCAGCCTTTAATCCAGATAAATGAGAATAAACTCATAAATGCAAATGTGCAGTTTATAATAAATAAATTGTGATTTGTTAATTTTATAGTGTCAGTTACAATTGTGCATATCATTAGGAAAAAAATTATATATATATATATAAATATTTTATTCCACATATTGATAATTAAAAGTTTTTAAATACAGCTGACTGTTGACTTCCGGTTAACAGCCAATCAGGAGCGTCCCTGCAGCGCTTCGTCCAATCAGCTTTGTCGGAGCGCTATTTGAAAGCCGCTGCGCTCCGTGTTGTTTACTTGCAGTAACTCGCTGTTC
>JAVQJX010066179.1:0-10151 GCA_036025115.1 Ambassis agassizii
AACCACGTCTTGACCTTTTTTAATTAGACCATTTAAATCACTTAAACATCAACAAACTGATACAGGTGTTTAGAAAGGTCTGGTGCTCTTCTATGTTGTGTTTATTTATTTATTTTTAGTTTTCTCCTGGAAAAAAAGATTTCATAGTCTGTCAATCTGTAAAGCACATCTACACCTGCTGTCTGTCTTCCTGGAACAATGTCTGGGTAAAAAAAAAAAAAATCTGCTGACAGCTTAAGTTTGAAATTCCTGCCGAATAATTTGAAACCCTGCTGCTAATCCTCTTGAGTTTGACCTTTGGGTCCTGACCCAGTCCATACAAATCATTTGCTATGTGTGCGTTCATAAAGCTTCATTTCTCCAATAAATACACTTTTTAATGTGTCTTCTGCATCGTAAACCCTTTATGCACCTGAAGGTTTCCTTTCACTTGCGTGTCAGGAAGCTTTGCTCACTTGGCTCTCAGTTGTGCTGCGCTGGTAAACTGTCGACAGCATGTAATTCTGTAGGAAGTGATTATAGAGCTTGTTTCCTGTCTGTGTTGTTAGCAGTTAGGTAGGTGCTACAAAACAAATGTAGCATGACATGTAGTAGCACTCAGTGTGGAGCATTTCATCATGTAGCGATGCAGCAAGACCACATGCTTTCATCGGGGAAAGGCTGAGGACATAGTAAGTGAGAACTTGCCTAGTTTGTTTTTTAATTTTATAGACGGTCATTTAATGTGTGTGTGTGTGTGTGTGTGTGTGTGTGTGTGTGTGTGTGTGTGTTAACTGACTGGGAGTAGCTGGACTTTTATCAGGAGAAAGTTTTCTGGATGTGGCGTTAAAATGTCTGTATATTGTTAAAAGTGCTGTTCAGAGGAAGTGGTCTGATGAAGCTCAATCACTGGAAGCTTTTTACTTACTGTAAAACTTTCCATGTATTCACTGAAGAGACTGTAGTTTGGTGGAGCCCCAAAAATGAAAAGTTATTGAAGTTTTGTTGGTTCACAGATTGTGTAGCTTTGATTTTTCAGACTTTTATAAATGCCTTTTTCTTCATGTTTACAGCCAGAGAGTCTACATCACACTGTCAAGAAAAATCCCCGCTTCAGCTGCCCTGCTTTTTTCTTTCTGTCAGTTTCTCATTATGCTGGCGTTTGCTTGTAGCGTTCAGGAAGCGGTTAAATTTGATGGAAGATGGTAGACGTGGTCTATAACGGCTCACAGAGCAAATGGAAGATTTAGACTTCAATATGTGCTCTGATGTGTTAGTTAAAAATTGAAAATCTGACCTTTCTTCTCTTGCAGGAACATCTTAAATTCTGGTCTGCAAATCAAGCATTTGAATGGTGAAAAATTAAGGAATAATAGCTTTTTTTTCACCCCAGTGTCACATTTTAATATTTCTTTTATCACAATAGATGATTGAAAAAAAACACTTGAGTTCTTGGTTGGATTACAGCTTCAATTTATGTCTCAACTAGGCCACCAAAATGCTCCACGCATTAGAGCAAAGCTCAAATGTCAGTGCTTCCAGTCTTACTTTAAATGTTATTTCCCAATGTGTTTATGAAAGTTATCGCTGTTACAAGTCTGATATTTTTATAGACCATGGCTCAGCTTCTCTCTCTCCGTCTCCTCTCTCAGGTCGTTTACTGCTGCTAAAAAGATGATGATGGCGCTAATGGGAGGAGGCCACGACCGAAGGTGCAGCCCTCGTTAGAATCATAAATTCTCCCCTCACTTCTCTCACTCTGCCATCACCCACTGCTGCTCTCCATCTCCTCCTCTTCTTGCCACCATGGCCAACCACCTGGAGCTGATCCAAGAGCTGCAGCAGCTGGACAAGGTGCCCAGCCTGGAGAGGCTGCGGACGGCCCAGAAGAGGCGTACTCAGCAGCTAAAGAGATGGGCCGTGTACGAGAAGGAGATGCAAAACAAGAAGCGAAAGGCAGACAAGAAGGGACGCAACGCCAACAACCTCCAGCAGTCAGAATCCAAGAGGCATGTGTCTTTTGCTGCCAGTGTGGCACTTCTGGAGGCCTCAGCCAGGAATGACCCGGATGAAGGTAAGAGAATATTTATGATAATACTGAATAAGCAATGGATAGTGTATTGAGGAGCTAACCTCAGTAGAAAATATTATTATGTTCTTGAGTGGACCAGACTCAACATAAGGCTTGGTGACACCACATTTGAATAATTACACTAATTCCAGCCTCACCTCACCACTTTGGTTGGATATCAAAACACCAAGGTCAGGAAAACGATTAGCTTTGTCTGCCCACTTACACCGCCAGTGGAAATCACTCCATTCCAATTGAATTTGTTCTGCAGGGAGACTGTTTTATCATTGGGAAATAATGGAGTTGTCACAGTGAGATGAAACTCTGCCAGTCTTTTAATTAAAATTTCTATGGATGCTGCCCCTCTATTTGGAGATAATAATTGTTTTCCTCCAGTATAGGCAGTCCCACAACGCTGTGGCAGTGCTAACAGTGCGTCTGTGATAGAAGGGAAGATAACAGGCTGCTATCTTTTAGATATGGCATCTCATTTAATGTCACTTTAACCTGAAATTGGATTGAACTCCTTTTTTTATCGTAACAAATGCAGCCTGTGGCTGTGCTTCTGTACAGTGTTTGCTTGGGCAAGCTGTCTTTGCAGATATGAAGAACTGCCACAAGGCTGATGTATTTTCACAATAATTCTCACAGAGCAGAAGCAGCACTGCACTGCGTGTACACACTTACACATCCACACATATGCACATGCATATGGACTGTGAACTGGCACTCATAAGCTCCAGCTGGAGTGAGAGGCACTGGAAGACTTTGTCGGGATGGTGGTGTGTTTAGATGGATATTGCCAAGTCCATTTACTGTCTTTTGTCTGCTGTGGGAAAGGGTACAATCATTCCTGGGTCAATGTCTAGGTCCAGTTGGCAGAGATTTAAATACATCCGTTCTTGGCTCTTCTGTTTGTAAACTCGACTCTTTGCCATCTCAACCACAAAGACTTTTTACGCAGCGCTCACACATTGTTGTCTGACCTTTTTGTTTTAGAATAAGGAACAAGCACCGGTGTCTAGCAGTGCTAATTTCAGCTTAAAACATCTAGTTATGGCTGAACAACATGCTGTGAAGTTGATTAAAAAGAGGAAGGAACGTTTTCCACCCTAGAAATATAAAAACTCACGTTGGATTTGTTTCTGCTGGTGTGTCATCTTCAGACTGATTCCCAGAAAGTCCATTGAAGCACTCAGACTGAATCAGGATGTTGTGGCTGACTGTGTTGGTCTTTAGATTGGTTTGGGGAAAAAAAAAACAACAGAAGGTGGTCATGAATATGTGCTCATCAATAATGTATAGTTTGTTCCCATTCAGTGATGGTTTAAGAGTGTTTCCAAGAATTAGAAGCAAAACTAGTTTGGCTTTAAAACTTACAAAAGTACCTCCAAGTTTTGAAGGCCAACTAGTCTAGACTTTTGGCAGCTTTTTTTTCTTCAAAAAAGTAGAATTTAAACAAGTATATGAATGAGCAGCCTGTAGCCTTGGCCAAATGAAAATTCTGTGCATTGGCAGGACTTTTTTTCAGGAGGTGTTACAGCAGGGTATAAATGCATAAAGGTAGAAATAAATAGGTTTTCCTGTGCGGTTTAAACATTTGATGGCGGTGAAGTTCATTACAACATGTAGATAGACTTGGAGCCAGCCTCTAGTGGCCATTCAAGGAACTGCAATTAATTAACACTCCTCCTGGCCTTACTGTAAGCCCAGGAGGTTTCCTGCTTCAGTTGAATCAGCATCTTCCTACATTATTTAACAGCAAAAATGAATCGTACAGAATTGGAATTCATTGCAGGACTGATTAGTTCCAGCTTACCTAATAACCAGAAAGATTTTATAATTATAGCATATTAGTGCATTTTGGTTGAAATAATTGTTAATCCAATCTGTTCAGCTCTCTTTTGTGAAGACATGGTACACATTAAACATGTATATTTACCTGACAGCCTGAGTATATTCAGGCTTAGTTTAATTTCCTCACAGCTTTGTACTCGCTGAGAGAATATTTCTTCTTTGTTTCTGATGTGCAGGAGCTTTGTCAGTTCTCCTAACAGCTGACAGTGACGGGCCGTAGAAATGTGTGCTATCACTGCTGTTTAATGAGGGTGACCATGAAAGAGGCAGAGAGATAAAAAAAAGAAAAAAGAGATGGGATGTAGCGTTGCCCACACAGCTCCAGTGGCAGCTGGCTAGCTCAGGAGCCTGATAATCTCCTTTCTCATTCCCTCTGGTCCCCAAATGCTCGATCAGGCATCCCGACTCCTCATGCTACTCTGCACACAGGCTACTTCCTTTTACACAAATATTACCTGACAGCATCACAGATTCTTTTGTTATTTTCATTAAAAAAAACAAACAAACAAAAAAAACAAAATGGAAAAGAAAATTAAACAGTGGACAGTTGCTGATGAGGTTGAAAACAAAACAAAAGTCATCAATCACCTCCTCATCGCGATGGGGGAAGTAAACACAACAACAGAGAGTGACTCAGATTGACTTTGACCCAAAGCTGCCTCCTGTGGCTTCCAGGTTGTAATAAGGTAAAAGGGTGAACTGGCTCTTGTTTAATCTCTGATTGGTCAGGGTGGATGAGTTACTTCCTGTAATTGTCTCTTTTTTTTTTTTCTTTGTGTTGGCTGTCAGAGGTGATGTGTATATTGGTAGTAGGGTTGTTTTTTTTGTACATTTAATGTATATGTATTTGTGTGCATGTGAATAATTCACATCTACAACATTTCTGTCATTATAACTTCCTTTCTGGAAGTAGACAGAGGATGCTCACCCGACCGTGAGGAGACACAGTAAAACCACAGACGTCATAGTGTCGAGCTGAAGTTTTTGTGTTTCCGTGAATGTACACTCAACAATTTTAGTTTCAGGTTGTAGAAAAATAGTTCTGTGTGTTTGTGTGTGTGTGCCTGCTAGAGACACATTGAAACACACTTATGAAAGCATAGGACAGTAGGAGAGGACTGGATGGAAGGCAGTGCATCCTTAGCTTTGCCCTCCGGCAGCCACCATCCTGAACCCTTTGCCCCCTCACAGTGATGAAGGTCGATGGCTGTGAAATTACTGTGAAGCACCTCTGTGTCTTTCTGTGAGCCTCCCTGGCTATTGAGACTGATAGGATTTCTCCTCCTCAGAGCACCGCTATCGTGCAGAGGAGCAGCCACGGCCAGGGTCAGAAAGGACAGTCAATACACACACTTGCACGCACACACACACACTGAGACCATGCTGACCTGACAGTCCCTCCTGTGTTATCCGATGAGGTTACCCCTGATATGACTGAAGAATGTGTGTAAAAGAGGGAACATGAAAAACTCAAGTTAAAAAGCTAAATTGTGGATTACTCCCTAGTTGTGTAGTAAAATTGCAATCAGTAGAATCTCCGCTGCCTAGCAACCACAGGTCGGCCGTTTACGACTGAGCTACGATGGTGGAGGCAACGAAACCTAAAAGACCTCGCTACCAATCACAAAAACGCCAAGGTAAAGTTGGATGCAGATCGAGGGTCTATGTAGGAGATGAACTAAACAAACAATGAAAGTGTAGGATTCATCGCTCGCCATAGTTGCTCCTCGCTCGTTGCTGAAGGAGGATACGACAACCGCTCTGGCAACCTCGAGTCTGGAGGGGGGGGTCGGGGCGTGGATACAACTGACCGTAGTGTTTTGAATTTGAGTGTAGTAACCGTTTCTGGCCACATTCTTACATATAGCGCCTTTAAACCTCCTCATCCAAATATCTGGAACTGTAAGAAGGAGCTACACCCCCCAGATCCACTTGTATTTCACCTCCTCTTGAACCCACTCACTATTTTTCAGCTCAGTGACTTTCCCACCCATGGACTCTATTTATTCACCCACTCACATGGCAACACCCTGTGCACTAATTACCACTTATGCCCTGCTGAAAATCATAACTTGTAACTTCGTGTTTCAGAAGCCACAGTCCTTTTTTTGGATGTGTGGCTTGTGCTTTTGGTTGACCATATTTTTTTTTCTCCCCTCGCCGTGCCATATCATCACCATAAAAACGGAGAGGGGGGATAAGTGAAGATTTCAGCAGAGGAAAAACAGTCCTCCAGTGAGCAACGCTTCTTAGAAAGAGAATTCACATGGTGATTGTGTCTTCATTTTTTTTCTCTTTCTAGTTATTTGTTTGCAAATTAGGTCTTCTGGGAGCTTTTGTCTTCTTCTGCTGTCTTATAAGAATGGCAAGGCCTTCTCCTCTGAGGCCTCAGATAGGCTTAGCTGCTTCTCAGCATATGGCAGCAACAGAGTGGTATTAAAGAAGACTCACAAGAGGAGAGTGAGAGGAAGACGTGTGCAGAGAAGATAAAAATACATTATGTCGGGTGTAGACGATTGTCGAGCAAACACTGACCTTAGGGCTGATGTCTGTTTGACACTCTCCTGATTCTTTGTTTAATAGAAGGACACACATAATGCTCACATAACCTTTACTTTCCTTTTAAATGCTGCGAGGATGATTTAATGCTCCCCTCTTGTCGAGTTTGATAAGAAATGAAAAGCTCTGGGAATTAATAGGACCTCTGTGGTGGATCTTTACAGTCTGTGACCTCTCAGTGTTAAAGAAGTGTTTTATGAATGAGGCTTGTGGTTGAAGGATTTCTGGTATTATGTGGATGCGAAATATTACACATATATAACAATATAACTGACAATTTTTATGGTGTGTGCAATATTTATTGTTACTCAAGCGCTTCCTCGATGTTTTACTTTTGATACAATGAAATTTGCATGACAGAGGGGCGAAGCATAAAACATTTACAGCTGATACCATTAATAGTTTATAGTCATGCCATTACCGCAGCGCTGTGGGTGGTAATGTAGAAATGTTGGTTCATCCTCCACCACTTTGGTTCAGTCTTCTGGGGATGAATTTGTCTGCCTTGGTGGTATTTTCTCACCACCATGAGATGCTTTATATCTTTTCAGTCTAGCTTGTTAATACAAAAATGAAAAAAAAAGTTTGGGAGATGGGTAATTTCAGAGTGACATATAAAACAATTTAAAGGTATATATAAAAATTCACACCCACACCTTTATCTAGAAAGGGGCAATTATAGAGACAAAAAAATAAAATATAAAATATATTTTAACAATTTAAAACATTTTAGATTTAGATCTAAAATATTTTTTATCGTTTTGTGGAAAAACCTTTACATGTATAAAAGATGGTGCTCTTGTCTCTCTACATATGGAATGATTGGATTGAAGACAGCGTTTTTGATGATGTCTGCATGAAGCCCTGAATGGTTGTTATAAATTTAATGTGACAGATAAATGACTTCCAAACATAGTCTCCATCAGATGGTGTCATTAACCTGTTTTTTTTTCATCGTAATGAAAGAGTAATGAGCTGAGAACTGGAGACGGATCTACCCGCAGGTCACTCCATGAAACATACAGCAGTACAGTGATGACGGAGGCAGCAGTGATAACATTGGACCAAGACAAAACAGAATTGGCGAACTTCAGAAGCGCTCGCGCACATAAAAGGATGCACTTTTGAACCTGATTTTCCAGCCAGTGAAAAGAGGCCTTAAGCTAGTGATCGGTCCCCTCCTTTTGAATGCTTTAAAGGACTATAAGATGTTGGATCTGATATTAAGTTGAGAGATGTGATGAGTAATTCACAAGCTTATTTCAGGCATGCAGAATTTAACGTGCCCTCCATATCCATGTCATTCTTCCCCTGATTTAACTGCTTTACCTATTCTCTGTAAATGATTATTTTTCTTTATCCTTTTTCCATGACTGTGTATCTAAACACGCCCCTGCTTTTCGCTGCTCAGCACTAACTCCTGAACCATGACGTTGTTTGTTCACATGTTTGGCTCTGCTTATGTGACCTCTGACAGCTGTAGTGTAAGCTGTGCATCAGGTGTTGTAATACAGATCACTACAAAGGTGAGCAGTCTGTTAGGGTGTTTACTTTCCATGACTCTGTCTCTATCTGGGCATGTCTAGTTGCACCTCTTGAATGTAAAAAACATCAGCAACAGTAGCAGAAATCTGAAGTCTGCCTCCAGCTGCAGGTTTTCTTTTTTGAATGTAAACTAGTGTTTGTTGTCGGCTGCTGCTCAGACCAACGGCTCATATTTATGATAATTTTATTATATTATTTTATACAATACAGACTGATGACTTCAGTGATAGATTGTCGTCTGCGTTATGTCTGTTTTTTATTGATAGTCAGGAGCTCTGGAATCTGAAGTAAGCTGCCACACACAAAAAAGCAGCATGTCTGCCTGATGAGCGCGGTTAATCATCACAAGTGATGAGTGAATTTTAAATCCTTAATTACAGACCAGTTTGCTCTCTCATTTTCATAGATCCGACCTCTGCATGTCCGTCTTCCACCTGCCTGCTCTCAGACACATTGCTCTGCACATAAGAGTAATTATGATTTGAATTTAATCAATTGGAGGTAAAACACTAATTAAAAAGCATTAAGTGCAACATTATGTTTTTGCACATTGTCGCACAGACAGTCCGAAAACATCATTTTTTTTTTTAGTGTACTGGACATGATTCTCCCCGGTGACTAATATCTTTGCATCTCTTTTTGCATTTTTTTTCCCTTTTCCTCTTCATCCCAATCATCACCATCATGATTGTTGACTTAATGTGACATTCAGTGTGGTTGATTACTCAAGTGGGATTTGGCATTTCATTTTCCTGAGAAAGGGTGCCACAGTGACACACTTCTTTATGTGTGTGGGGTGCATCTATCAAACCCTCCTCTGATTATGAGGGCGAGTTTTGCTCTTGTGACATGCTGTCTTTTCTTCTTCATCACCACTGTGAAATGTTTGAGTCTCTGTCCTGTGTTGTTTTTTTTGTTTTGTTTTTTTTTGCTGTCAGACCTCTGTGATCAGAGCAGTTCTCATGGAGTCTCAGACACCCTTCAGGTCAACATAATGTTCTTTGACTTCTCTCTTCTGATCTCTGTCTCTAAAGTAAAATTCCTCTTTGGGCTCCCCACATCGCTCTTCGGCTTCACTGGCATAGCTGACTTCGGGTCAGGGCTGTCTCATCTTAGCCATGCGACAAAATTTGGGATTAAATAATTGCAGGATAAAAGTAAAAATATAAAAATGGAAGCAACAGGTGGAGTATTGTGTGCAGTGCTTTGTGGATTGTAAATGTTTGGCTTCGATGTTTGGTGCAATCAGTGAGAAAAGCAGGATGCCCTGGACCGAGAGATGATCAGAATTTTGGCTTGTTTAGTTTGTATGCGAACATGTTTCTTGGCTGTGTAACTGTCACACAACAACAAAGGGGTCATTTATTAAACTTTGCTGACTGTCTCTGCTTCATTGATCACACTTTTATTGTGTTCACTGGCATCTCTTTTTCATCCATGTACTTCTTTTTTTGACTAATCATGTCGCATTATTATTCTTATTATTTGCTGATGTCTGTGCCTCTATAGTGAACTGGGTGGCTGAGATTTCCCTCTACTCCCCTCTTTCACATCAGTCAAATCTCCTGGGAGAGCCCTGACTCTCAAGTTAACTCCCATTTCCATGGTAACTGAGGCAGACAGAGAGAGGTCCAGGCAGCCATGGCCCAGAGCTACTCGGCTGCAAAGGCACAAATTGTGCATCATCACCGCTGCTGCTACATGGGATAGTCTGTGGGTGACCATTGAATGTGGCTGTGACTGCTGGGCTAACTTACCCTCAAGTAACACTGTCATGGGCGGAGAGAACAGCATGATCCAAATCAGAGTTGATGGTGGTGAATATGTAATTTTGGCATAATGTCAAAGACTGCATGGTAAAAAAAAACAAACAAAAAAAACTTTAATATTCTGAATATTTTTTCTGAGGTCCTAACTTTGTTCCTTTGTGGCCCAAATCTATTATCCATCTATTTTCGGTGTCAAGTCAGAAAGTATTTGAAGAAATCTTAATGGAAAAGCTGACACATACTGTGAGATGCCATGAATCACAACTGGATGAAAAACATGGGGGGGGGGGGGGGGCAAAAAAACCACACACAACGTCCCCCAAAAAAAAACCGTCAAAAAAAAACCCCCAGTTGATTAAAGCCCACCTCCC
>JAVQJX010066191.1:0-10519 GCA_036025115.1 Ambassis agassizii
GTGTGTGTGTGTGTGTGTGTGTGTGTGTGTGTGTGTGTGTGTGTGTGTGTGTGTGTGTGTGTGTGTGTGTGTGTGTGTGTGTGTGTGTGTGTTGATATGAGCCCCACCCTGTTTGCCCTTCACAGTAGCTCAGCACAACATCCCCTCTGGCATTTCACTGAGATCGAGAAGTATCGAGATGAGGGATAGACAGAAAAAGAGACACATCACAACACACTCACACAAACAGTACCATTGGCTGGCTGGCAGCCATGACAGATGGGGGAGTTCAGTTCACAGGGGTTGCCATGGAAACCAGCATCACTGTTATCCTGAGCTTTTCCACTCTGCGTAAGCTGAGATACAGAGCACACACTCTGCAGAGGAGTGCAGCGTGGGCAGCAGAAGCCTTTTGCTTGTTGTTTATGACTTATTGTTGTTGTGCAACAACTCAGTGTTAGCAGGTTCATGGCTCATCCACCAGCTTTAGGTGTAAGGGACAGACATAGGCTTAGGTAATTGTGGATAATTTTTTCCTTTATGCTCTAATCTGTAATTGTGCCATTGAGAAAGTGTGTCAGGACAAGCACACAGAAAGAGAGGCATATTTATGTACGTGGCACCCTGTCACGGCCCTCCTGTCTGAGCCTCAGAGAGCGATTATCACAGTCATCATCTTATTCCCCACCACCCCACATTTATATAACCTTACATTTCTCTCTCTGAACAGCAGCTTCACAATTTATCCCATTTCTTCTCACTCTTTGATTCCTGCCATCGATCCTGTTAAAGAGCGAATGAGGCAAAGCACCCATTCACCCAGCAAGCCTCTAACTGGATGTGACAGCCACTAAAAGCCAATCCGCTGCAGCGCTTCAGTCCAGCAACACTATATGGATCATTCCTTCAACAGCACTCCTGCATGATCTCTGCCCTGTTATTTGTCTTAATTTTCTCAGCCTGTCTGTTTGTAAGTGCCCCTGTCTTTGTTTCATCTGACCATTAAAACTTCCACCAAAAGGCCTTTTCTTTATCTGTGCTGTTCTCTGTTTTAACCTTTAAATCACCCTGTTTAACGCTGGTGTGGATTATAAGTGGATATATGTTGTAGTCCGATAACATCAGCAGCTGAGTGTGATCACATTATGTCTGGTGGAATAAATGAGAATAAAAAGCCAGGCACAGCTGTTCTATCAGTGTGAAGTATAGGGTCCACCTGCTCAGGTGGTTTTATTATTTCATACAGGCACATACAGACTTGATTGACAGCTTTATCAGCTCCAAAATTTGGCGATTGAGATACACTTACGTAAAGTTGCAGGATGTAAAGAAAAGTCCTTGTTTCCAATTGTTTCTTAGAGATTTGTGATGTCACAGTGATCCCCTGACAAAAGCTGCAGCAGAATGTAGTCCTGTGCATCTTCTATAATGGCATGTGTGAGTGATTTTGTTTGTGTAAAACTACAGTGTGTGTATACATTACACAGCTTTGTGGTGCCTTTTGGAATGAAAGTGGTGTTTGAAATCAGGAACAAACATGATTTATGGCTCTCTCTCTCTCTTTTGCACACACATGCACTAATGTATCTGCATATTCTATTTCTGTGCATTAAACTGTGACAGATTAAAACATGAAGCCACTAATGTAAGCTGATTACATTTTAAGATTCTAATGAGACAGGTGTAAGTGTGCAAATGATATACATAAATGTTAATTTTTTTCCTATTTGTGTTGCAGAAACATCAACTATTAACCTGTGCCATCTTTTATTTTCCCTCTGCAGCGAGAAGAGGAAGCTGCAGGTGAACATCACAAGCCCCATCCAGTGCAGCATGAATGGCAGGAAGTGCACAGTCGTCGTAGAGCCCAAGATCAACCAATCACAACCCGACTTCACCAAGAGCCGATCTGGTTACATCCTTGCTGTTCCTGGCAACTAAAGTGGGCCAAAAGAAGAAAAACAGTCACAACTGACTTCGAAGCAAGCTGCCATGTTAATGATGATTCATGTAAGGCTGAAAGCAGCTGTTGTAGGATTGAGGTGACTGATTCTTCAAAGCTAAGCCAAATTAGATTTTTTATAGGAAATACAACTATAAGAAGATGCACTACATGATTATCCACCAAAGGAGTGTTCTTTCTTTCTTTCTTTCTTTCTTTCTTTCTTTCTTTCTTTCTTTCTTTCTTTCTTTCTTTCTTTCTTTCTTTCTTTCTTTTTAAAAAAATCCAAATTTCAGTTGATTTGCTTTGTGCAATATTATTGTAGATCCATTATTGTGAATCAAGGTGTGATGAGATCATGCAGCAACTGTTCTCAGGACCACTGATGTTGCATATCAAAGAAAAAACTATCCAAAGGTTTTGCAAGAATTTATAATCCCTGCAGTTGCATGTATAAGAGCCTGATGATAAGGTGATATTCATGTGTGAACAAGAAGTGATGCACAGCGTCCACTTGTAAATGTTTGTATCACATGAGGGAACAACAAGCGAGAAAATGTGATTCAGTGGTTCAGTCAGTGTCTGAGGCTCCAAATTCAAGTATGTTGAGTGGGATGTGTTGACCATATCCTGAACGTGTTATATTAATTTAAGTCCTGCATCCTATACTCTATGCAATGTCTGTGTAGTTTAATAGGATACAATATGTGTTTATTGACAGCACTTATACTACATTTAAAAACTAAAAATAATCCCAAAGCTTTTCTAACATATCTCCTCTTCATATTGTCAGTACTGTATAATCCCATGTCAACTCCAGCTTCATTTACTGTCTTTGTGTTATGTGACTTGTAGTGGTCCTCAGTCCTTGGAACAGGCTTCCACTTGTCAAATACCCCTTCATCACAGAGTCTGTACATATGCGTGTGACTGAGGGAGTGTGTGTTGATTAGCTCTCCTATGTTTTTTGGCTCACAGGCTGAGAGCCTGGCTAGTGGCCACCATGATGGAGTCTGTAATCAGCCTGCTGTCCCCTCACTTTTTTTGCTTACTGTTTGGAGAACATCATCTCGCTAAAAAATACAGTCACAGTCCTCAAAGTGTGAAATTACACTAGTCAGAGCATCAGCACTGGAATGCTTTGTTTGGCTGTGTTGAAAGTTTTCACTCATTACAATATGTTCTTTCTGTGGCCACACAGAAGTGCATGAGAAAATCTATAATACAGCTGCTAAATAATAGATGGCTGATTGTTATTGGGTAAGCCAAATGTATAGGATAGATGTCCATTCATTCATGAATTGGCATTTTAAAAAAGTAGCAGTTGATCTGGAGCTTTTCAAAATATTACATATATATACACTTCATCAGCTCTGAACACACTTCTTTCCACTGCAGTTTAACTCCACCCTGACATTTAAACATGACTCAAAAAAAGTCCTAAAGTGCACATTATAAATGATGCTTGTTAGTAGCTCATTGACCCCAACATATTTTGACAAAATATTGTTAGAGTTCCCAATGATTGTCACATGCTGCTGATGGTCATGTGATGAGGAAGCTTTTACTGGCTCTGTGTGGATGTGTTGTCTCTCACTGTTTTGTCTCCATGAAAGGACTGAATGTGGATTGAGATGGGACAGCCCATAGTTGTGAATGGAGCTTCCTCTGTGTCTGTCCTAGTTAAACACGCCTGTTGACTTCACCTCAACATGCAGGAAAACCTGTTAGCAGTCATATTAGCCACAGCAGCACAGTCTTCTAAGTGTGTCATCTGAACACATCGTTTATCTTAAGCCTGTGTGTGCCTCCTTCCTTTGAAGGAGTAAATCTCCTTTCTACCTCACAGCTCTCTGGAGGTTGACCTTGTCCTGCTGCCTGAGAGTTGTTTGGGGAAATTGGTGCATTCACAAAGTGGATTAAGGAAGTGACATTGGTAGATTAATACACAATTATTCATAGGAGCTCAGGCACAGGAATCAAGGGTGTGTGTGCAGTATAACTCTGCAGCTCTCCATATCCGCCAGCATGTAATCTCCCACAGGGCTTCTCCGTCCTCTCTGCTGTGCTCATCATTAGGATGGACTCCATGTCACTTCTCACTTCAGCGCTCCTCTCTTTGCTTTCTCGAGGCACAGGCAGTCGTTGAACAAAGCCTCACTTGGCCTCATCTCCTCCTCCACTTCCTCCCCCTGCCCTCAGTCCTCTCTTCTTCCTCCGTCAAATCACTTGGCTTCCAGCCCGGTTGGGCCGACTGTACCATTCTGCAGGCCAGTGGAGTTTTTTCTTTCTTCTGTCCAGTACACAGGGACGAACACCAGCAACAACACATCAAATAATGTCAATATCTTGCCGCAAACCTTTGTGAGCAATCACTGACATAAACAGAACTGCTCAGCTCATGTCCTTACGGCCAATCAGTCACCCATCTCACTTCATTTAAGTCATTTCAGTAGTTTCTGACACTGTCATTGAAACAGGAGTGAATAGTGGATTTGCTGGGAACTATTTTCAGCAGCAACAGATAGTATTAATAGTGTGCACAGTGTTTTAATGAAGGAAATAAGCCACACAGTAGAATAGTGTGGAATATTGATGTGCTGTCCCAGGCTTTGGATACACACATGTTATTGCTCCTGGTATTTTCATGGGATTTGTGGATGTTAGGAAACAATATGTAATATGATTTATTTTAATGATGTGTTTTGTGTGTTCAGAACTTATCAACTTCGATCACTAGCTCCACTGGAAGGATAAAAAATGCCAAGCTATTTTTCTCCTTTGGCACAGTAGAATGTCACATAGATGAATGTTAACACTTTGTGCCAGTGTTCCTCCCTGTATTCCACACACAGACATAGTAAGAAGTACATTCATCTAGCTTCAGTGTTTTTTCCATCCATGTTAGCCAAAGAGTAACAAATTTGATTCTGTAATTTATTCTTTAGCTTATAGTTAGTAAACTCTCTGTGCATGCAGCAGTCATTCACTAAGTGCCTAATTTTATGTTAAGTTTATATTTTGCATAGTTGTGTAATATGTCTTAATTACATAGTAATATCCAGAGTCTGAATGTAAAGGGAAGTGCTTTTCTGTGCAAATGAATGCATTCCAAGATAAAAAATGTTCCATTAATCACTTTATTATTAATAAATGTATTAGCCTCATGCTGCAGTAGTTGCGTGGTTTTTAGCCCACACTTCATGCAGAGACTGCTGGTTCACCCTGAGCATTTCTGTGCTCCGTTTCTCTTAATGTGGGAATGACCAGGTCAAGCTCAGCATTAATCCCCCCACTGACAGCTGTTTCAGTGGGTGACGTTGAGACATGCTAAAACCTCCTGCAGCAGGCATGGCAGTGCTGCTTCTTGCTGACACTGTCAGCAGCCATCATTTGGTGACCTCAGCAGGGAGCAGTAGTCCACAGGCTGACGCAAATCAGACTGCACTGCCTGACCCAAACCACTGATCAAAGTGTGGGAGAGCAGAGAGCACCGAACCCGGACATGTGGGGGTGGCGTCATCATTGATTATGATCTAAAGACACTGCAGATCCACAGATGAATAAATCCTTTAAATCCTCACTCATGCACTAAGTTAGCCCTGAAACTTCATGCAGTTTTTTAATTTGATGATGCATCCAATGAAGACAGGCGCCGGCCATGAACGATCAGTGCATTTTATTTTTCCATCACAGTACAAAAATAAATGAAAATAAGCAGAAACTCAGAAAAACTCAGAAGGTTTTGAATACAGCAACAGCTTGTTTGTCTTTTTCAAAAAAAAAAAAAAAATTAAAAACCAGCTTTGACCCCCCACCTACCCCCACCCCTCCCATCCAGTGTGGTGGTTCTTTGTCCATAAGGAAACATGTCACACATTCTTCTGTACAAATAAAACGCTGCCACTCACACACACATACACTCATTCACAGCCAGTGACTGTGTTTCATTTTGTTTTTGTTTTTAATCTACAAAGTACGCAACAACATACAGAAAAGAATTGGACAGAAATCTTTAACTATCACTTTTCATAATGTATAAACTTTTTTTCTCAAACAACTACTCAATGATGCAAGTGAAGAAAACAATGGCACATTTTCAGGTGAGTTGGGGCGAGTGCACAGAGAGGACAGATTTGTGTTTGAGGCCCTGCAGGAGCAGACGTGTGTGTGTGTCATACAACAGCTTCACATCTGAACTAATCTACAGGTTGCAGACATTTGACTTCTCTGATTGGACACAGCTACACAGAGGTGATGCTGAAGGTTATGCTCAAACTGTGCTTTTCTGTTGTTTACTCCTGTAGATATAAAGTGTGTGTGTGTCGGTTTCTGATATGTGGGGCAAAAACTGCGTTCAGGGTCCTATGAGTAAAAGGTCAGGCATGTGTTGCTCTGTTGGTGACGGTCAGATTAAACCGTGGTTTTGATCTAAGGGCAGATTCATTGATAAATCCCTGCAACATTCATTTGAATAAACCAGATGAATCTTCATTCCCACCAATGATAACACACCAAAACCTCCCCTTTATGCCACCCCCAAAGTCTCTCATCATGATCTTTCTTTTATGTGCCTAAATAATAAATACAGAAATGGCAAAAATGTAGTCATAATTAGTATGAAAATCCAGCTCATCATTCAACAGCAGTCCAGAGTCTCAGTGTTCTCACACCAGTGGGATTTTCATAGATATGGCACTGTTTAAACATTTTCTATGCTGAGTCATGAGCACAAAATCATTCCAAAGTGGTTGTAACACAACCTATTGACAAAAAGTACAAAATAATAATAATAATAATAATAATAATAATAGCAACTTCCCTGGTAAATAAATAGCCTATTTTAGCAAGCAGAGCTAAATAAACTAGTGTCACTTTGTTCACAGCATTCTCTAATGCAGATGCAGTTTGTTTACAAAGTAAAAAGAAGGAAAAGTTCTCCTGCCCTCCCAGTACAATTGCATGGCACACGTGCAAAACATTACATTTCTTAAAAAAAAAAAAAAAAAATGAAAGAAAACTTGTTCCAGAAAAGCAATAAATAAGCTTCCACAGCTGTACGCCTGTGAGGAGCAAAACATCCAGTAACTAGTTTTGTTTTGTTTTTATTTTTTTAGATGAAAATAAAGTTTCTGAACACATACAGTTCAACCACTCCAGCCACGAGTCCATCTGGCTGTGAACAGTGTCCATACAGTCAGTGTACATGTCCTGCAGCAACCTCCAAAAAATCCCCCCCCAATCCCCTTCACTGTTCGATATGCAGTCCAGTTGTATCCATGTTAATGGAGATGGGTGTTCCACGGAGCCAGGTGTGCAGCCACCGTGCCGTTTCATCCGTGATGCATGAAGAAAACCAGTCAGGCGATGGCCCTCACCCTACTGCAGTAGGCAGTGCACATCATCAGACAGTCATAGGGTCACTGGTTGGCTGCTGCAGCCTCAGTCCGCTCCACATTCAATGCTGTAGATGTTTGTTTCCTTCTCTAATTTTTTTTGATTTTCAGTAAATAGATATCTTCATGTAAGCAAAAGGATTTACCCAAGTCTGGCATTTTTTCTTTATATAGACATCATAGTCAAAAAAAAGCTTTCATTCTCGGGTTCACAGACAGCCCATCCTTTGCTACTGTAAATAGACTCCAGGCCTGATAATCAGCCAGACAGACCGCTCCTCTTTTTTAAACCTCACGCCCCATTTTTGGTGACCATTTCCCCTCAAGCACAAACAACATAAAAGATTCTTAACAGAAATAAAATTACTGTAAACTTGCTGTAAGTTTGGACAATAATAAATAAACAGCATCAGAAATCTTCCTGTCAAAATGCCAGACTGGAGTATGCCCCACCTCCCCTAACCCTTCTAACCCCCCAGTGTTCCCTCACCGGTCCAGGCCGATGAGCAGACGGCTCCTCTCCTCCTCCTTCTGGCTCTCGTTCTTCAGGTCGGCAAACACCTGAGTGAAGTAGTGCGGGTCGGAGTTGATCTGGAGCATCTTGGCGCTCATCAGGTTAATGATGGACAGGCAGCGGTCCCAGAAGGTCTCCTTGGAGCTCTCCACTAAGAAGGGCTTGAGTGGGTAGGAGATCTCATTGCCCATGTAGGAGTAGGACAGGTAGAGGCAGGTGAGCAGCACGGCCTGCAACTCATGCTCTGTGGCCACCTCGGAGGAGACCACATCGCGGCACAGCATGTAGACGAAGACTACATTGGCCGGTGTGATGAAGCCCTGGTCCTGCCAGCCTTGGAGCAGCAGGGAGCGGTCCACGCTGCGCAGCCACAGCACTGGGTCAGTGGGCGACAGGTGCTTCAGACGGTAGCAACGCCGACACAGGAACTCTCCCAGGCAGCGCAGCAGCTCACTGGTGGAGGCCTGGACTATCACTCTCTTTGGGGTCCCAGGGGCCACATTGGAGTTGGTCAGAGGGGCCTTTTTGACGGAGGAGGCTGTGTTGTTGGAGCTCTTGGTGAGAGCAGGCGTGCTCTGGTCCTGGGTGAAGGTGGACAGGTTAGCACAGGACTGCGACTTCTTCAGGTTCTCATTGTTCAGGTGGGTGACGTTGTTCTGGTAGTTGCCGTTGGGCTGGACCTTCTTGGAGCCTTTCTTCTTAGCAGATACAGCCACAATCCGCTTCCAAGGCAGCACATTGATGAGTGAGTGACGCTTCAGGTTCTTGTCTTTGGCATTCTTGCTGTTCTGGACGGCTGTGTAGTGGCCCACAGTGGCCGGCCCATCCTCGAAAAGCGCCGCCTTTCGGTAGCTGGGTGACAAAGACAGAACGGTTCCCATGGTGACTATGAGGAGGCGTCCAGGGAGTCAAAAGATGCCTGCTGCCAGAGGGGGGATCCTGAGGGGTTCAAAGCCGTGATGCTTGTGGGAGCTGGGAGTCCCAGACTACAGGCTGCTGCTGGGCATCTACAGTGATGGGGGAGATTGTCCTGTAAGAATCACTGTGTCTGCCTCTGAGGACGACTGCAAACACAAAGACCAACAATCAGAGGATGAAGGATCGTTCAAACTCACATCAGCTCTATGGGCTCACATCATGTGACCTGACACACCACAGCCTTATTAACAGTATCGATGAGCCTCAGTAAGTGGAGGTGGAGGATGGAGCAGTCTGTAGCTAATTAATTCAAACTCTATGCTGCAAATGATCAATGCAATCAGTAATCACTAATACTAAAGTGAGATCATATAAAAGCATGCTGCACATGGGATTGAGAATAAATCCTGTAGAGAAATCCATATACAAATAATGTGATATTTTAATCTGTATTTTACAGGCAATGGCGAATCAGAGCGAAGCACGCGCCACCCACTCACTAAAATGGAAGACAGAAACGTAAACACCGTAATAACAGGTGAAGGTCGCGTTTGAGGCGCACAGGATGAAGCAGGTCAAAGCACAGGCTTATTCATTAAAATCAAACAAACGGATCTGAATGATTATTTCTGAGCACGACGTGTTTTCACTGCAGTGACTGATCTACATTGCGCAGACGCTTCATTCCATCACCCTGTTATCACTGAGCCCAAATACCCAAACAGCACCCGGCTGTGAGCGCGTCTGCTCTGGGCTCAGACTGTTGCTGTGATGGCGAGGTGTATACATCGGGTGCTCTCCGTGGTGCTGAAGCTGAGAGCAGAACGGAAGAACATCCTCATCGTTCCGACGGTTAAAATGTCGCAGTATGTCGGTGGCGTGCTCGTCGTCAGCCTCATAGCCACATTCTGTTTAATTTATGGTCATATTTCCCTCATTAAATGCAGCTACGCATTGCCTGTTTTTCAGTACACAAATCAGAGAGAGCCTTTAAACTCGACTTTCAGCTTAAATGGTCCAAAATCAAGCACACTTACCAAAATCCGCAGCTCAGTGGGAAAACATCCGCGATGTGAAGATGATGCTCTCCGTCTCAGCTCTCTTCTTCCCTATGAGGCGCGATGAAAACATGAAACCATCTCCAAGAATACAAATGCAACAAAGAAAAATAATCCGCGCCGCGAGCAGAAGCCAGCGGTGATGGATACGCCTGGTGCGCAGGCGATGGTCGGGAGCAGTGGAATGGATGCTGAGATGAAGATGTGCTGCTGGTCCTCTCAGCCGTCAGATGATGTTGCTGATGTTGTGTCAGTGGCAGTGAGGACGGCAGCCTGACGCAAAAGGCGGTGGTGGGGCGCCGCTGTGCGCGCGCTGCTGAAATTTCTGCTGGGAAACGACTCCGCCTTCAGCCACGCGCGGCGGGCGCGAAAACAAGGTGAACTCACTGAACTCAGAATGTGTTTTTCTTCTAAACACTAACATAATTTCACATGATCAACATCATTCACTCTGCTGTACTTACAAAAAGAGCTGACAGCCACATGTTTCTGACTCTTGTCTTTTGTATTTGCGAATGAGACATTTTAAATTAAACACTGCAGTATGTAGGCTAATTATATATTCGGACAGGCATTCATCATTGACATGTTCAAATAATAGTCTAACTAAATGATGGCTGTTACTTATTTATGCACTCCGTAAGCTGACCAAGCTATTTGTGGCACCACATTATAAATAGCTAAAATAAATATTTTTTAATATTTATTAAAA
>JAVQJX010066192.1:0-12638 GCA_036025115.1 Ambassis agassizii
TATTCTTCTGTTACCAGTATTATGATGTGAGTGATAATACACATAACACCTGTTAATTGTTTATTATTCCAAAAGGCACAAAAGACAGTTATTGTTCTGCTGGAATAGCTGAGTATTTATCTATTCTATCAGTGGTGAGAGAGAAGAGGCAGTTTGAAGCTCTGTGGCAGATGTCTGAACATGTGGGAACATCATGAGGAAGGAATCTGTGAGAGAAGGTTTCCGATTCGTCTTGTAAGTTCTTCTAATTTATCCGCTGTGAGGAAAAAAAAAACCACACAGGAAACATTAAACAAATTACACAAAGTGCGTGTGTCTCTAAAGATGACGTTAACTTACGTAACATGCGCTTCTCTCCTTTGCTCCAATAGCGGGGTTGTGTCTGTAGACGCTTTATGTCTTCACTCACTGATACAGAAGCTTCTGATACCTCCTTTAACATTTCCAGCTCCTGAAGAAATGCCACAAATCGGAATGTTACTGTGACTTTCTTGAACAATCAAACATAATGTTACAAGTGTCAAGTAGCAGTAAGCTTGAGGCTAAAATCAGCTAGCACATATGAACAGCAAAGTATATTTCATTGTTTGGTGTAATGTTTTTTTGTCTGTAAGTCCATGGCAAAGGGATTTACTCTTTCACTGAGGAATGCTATTGAAGTACCCATAATGCATCAGAGAGTCATATTTCAAATAATTTCTAATATTAGCTGGATGATTTTTTTGTCTATTATCAATTCCAAAAGCAACATGCGGCCCAATCACAGAGTTACAGCATTTCAGGCAGAATGGAATTAAATGTAATAAAGTGCAGGAAAAGATGTTTGTTTAGAACATTAAAATAAGTAAACCAATTCAAGTTGATTCCCAAAAGCCCCCAAAAACCTAGATCACTGCATAAGATCTGAATCATAATAGCTTAGTTGATGAATTAGCAGGTACCGTGTTGCAGGCCAGCAGCAGCTGGTGTACTCTCTGGAAGACGTCAGCATCTGCACTGAAGCTGGGGGTGTCTCTGCTGCAGTACGCTCTCAAATCTGTCTCGTAAACGTGACTGAAGGTAGACATCAGCTGCTGGAGGTCACATGCCACCACACGCAGAGCACTGGGGGAGAAGACGGTGGGACTTGGCGGCTCATTGTTCAGGAATTCACACTGAAAGCAGAGGGGAGGAGGTCATATCGTTACCACCAGCTCGAGACCAGCTAAGTCCATCGTGTTTATACATTCATTTTTACCACCATAATATACCACACCTTTGCCTGTAGCTGCTCTAGCTCTGACTGAGTTGACTGTAAAAGAGCAGCTACATCAGCAGCCTCTTCCCTGCTTGGTTTGTAAGATGACTTGTTGCCCTTACGTAAAGCCCTGTGAGACAGAAAAACAATAAAAGAGAAAAGAGAGGAAACACTTTCATTGACTGCATGCTGCAGGGAGCACGCAGCACGTACTTGATATGTGCAGGCCATGGGTCAAGTGTGGGGCTGAGCATCTCTTTGAGGTGAGGCAGATTCTCAGCTGCAAACAGCTCGTTCAGCAGCACCTCTCCATCAGTCCTGTGTCCAGAAGTCTCTACACAGCCTGGGACCAGAATTAAAAGCTGCTCCAGGAACTGAAGCTGCCGCTGAGGACTGGCATTACCCTGAAAGAAATTAGACACACATAAGCAACACATTTGGTGACTATTTTCAAACAGAGCTGATACATCGAGGCAGCTTCTCACCCTGATCAGGTCCAGATCATCTGCTCTGCACAGCATCAGCTCCTGTCCCAGCGCAGCAATGTCTGAACAAACCCAGAGCAGTATAATCCATTTATATGCACTGTATCACTATACATGCATGTGTGCATACTAACATCAGAGTTACCTTTAGTTAAAACATCTGGGTCTTTGGATCTCACTGACATTGCCTTGGAGTTGGCAAAGTTTGGGTTAATCCTGTACAGTGATTATTAATGAATGATTAGATTATATACTGGCTGTGCTGCATGAGAAGAAGGCTAGCAGTGTGTTGTACCTGCTGCAGATCCATGCCAGGATATCAGTGCGGTGCTGTGAGGGAGTGCACAGCAGCTGCAGCATGCTGTCCGCTTCCTGCAGGTACAGACCTTCCACCAGAGGACAGGACACCGCCTCAAACACAATGTACAATTAGAAAGCCATGCTAGGCGTTTTTACAACAGACATGCACTTGTAGGAGTAATGTTTCAGAAATGTATGTAAAAACCCTTTACCTTATGTTGCTTCGTTAGATTCATACAAACGCCATAATATAGAATTCTGTTTTTAAAACTGCAAAAATATGTCTTGGGAATCTAGACATCTGTTCACAATAAAGTCTACTGACATGACATTAAACATTCCTTCGCAAAAGGTTGTCATTTTGATCAAGTTATTTTATGCCAACGGACTAAGTAAAGTCTAACTAACCTCCTTAAAACCCCGCATTGTTAAATGTCATTTTAACCTCATTGTCATTACTTTCATATCTTTTTACCTGCAAAGTTGTATAAACATGACGCTCCTTCTCTGTCAAAGCACCCGCCATTTTCCAAACAAACCTCTTCTTCTCCTTCTTCTTCTTCTTCTTCTTCTTCTTCTTCGTCCCGCATCCAGGAGGACTAACATTAGCGCCACCTTCTGCTCTGGAGTGAGGTTTCAGTTATGCTGTGCTTCTGTTTCATGCAAAGTGTGTACTGATGGTGGGCAGGTTGGAAAGAAATGGCCCACATTATAGTGTAAGGAAACTTTAAATTCATTATAAATTAAACTATATTTATCAGAACATCTTTAACTAACGTTGCATTGTCACCCACTAGGTGGCGGTAGTGAACCTTTAAACCACTCGCAAACAAATACGAAGAAGCAGGAACGATACGTCGTTTCCGGGATGCGACATCATCGGGCGCTGGGAAGAGAAAAAAAAATCATCCATATATACATACGCAGTGCGTTAGAAAGCTGTTTAGTTGAATATTTGATATAGTGGCGGTCAGAGAAAAGCTGTTTCTCTGTGTTATAGAGCTGTGACGTCAGCCCCTGTTGCTAAAATGAAGAAAAAGAGGTCAGAGAAGCGGCGCCATGTGGTGGCGTGGATCAACAAAGCGGAGTGGGATCAGGTGCTGGAGTATCTGTACTCCAGTGATCCCTCCCTGCAGAAGCATGCACTGCAGAGGGTTTCAGCTTGGAAAAGCAGGTACGCTCACAGCTCCCCCGTGGCTGTGGACTGCACGGCGGATTTGGTGAGGTGTCAGGTTCTGGACCGGTCCGGACAGCTAAACGGAGAGGACCTGGTGCTGCTGTACGGGGCCGCCCTTGTGAGGTTTGTCAATCTGATCACTGAGAGACAGCAGGGGAGGACAGCACGACCGCTGAGGCGTCTGGCTGGAAACTTAAATATCCCTGAGTGGGTCGTCGATCTCAGACACGACTTCACACACCGGAAACTCCCCACGTTGAAGTGGTGTCGAAAAGGATGCAAGGCGGTTCTGGAGTGGCTCCAGCAGGAGTACTGGTCCAGACAGCTAGGAGGAGGCTCTGATGAGGACTGGGACTCACAGTCTGACGGAGAGGATGAAGAGAACGACCTCAAACGACAAGATGAGCTCATTGCAAGGCAGAAAGAAATGGAAGCCTACAAGAACATCCGGGAGATGCTGATATCTTATGAGAAGGACCAGTACCAGGTGTTTGAGGGACTCCCTGAAGACAGAGACAGGAGCTTGTGGCCAGCCCCCTTTGCAGACATGAGCTGGTTACTGGGTGAGATAAAGCAGTTTGCTTTGGAGTCCAGTGATCTGCTGGTTGATGTGTTGTTGGAAGATGGGTTTCTGGTTCCCACAGTGGAGCAGCTGGAGACATTACACTGTGACAGCCCAGATAACCCATCTGAACCCAGACTCCCCCAGACCTTCCTGCGATTTTGGCTTCCCCTGCTGAAGATGCTCAACTCTCCATCTTTCATCCACCTCCTTCTGGAGAAGCTCTTTGCTGAACTGAAGCTGCTCAGGAAAGAGCAGAATAATCACAGAACCTTCTACATTTCAGCGTGGGTATCACAAGTCATACTCTGTAACAGTAACAAATTTGAATACCACTTTGAGACAAAGGGACAGAAAAAGGCCCGGATGAAGGACAGGATGTTTGTGAACCGCATCCAGCTGAGGTGGCAGAATCTGCTCTCAGCATGTCTGGATGCTCCCTGCATCAGCACGCCTCACCTGCTCCAGCTGATCCTGGATGACATGGAGCATCCTCTTCCTCTGGAAACCCGCCAGAGACTGCAGAAACTCTGCTCCATCTATACACAGTCAGACACACTCTCAGAACTCGGCACGTCTCGGAAGCAGACACAGCAGCCCATATACACACTAGAGAGTCTGCATGAGAAGCTGCAGCATTCACGTCACCAGGGCAACGCCTGCGGCTCAGCGGCGGCCTCTGAGAGGAGTGAGTCCTACCACGAGTACAAATGGGCAGATGCACAGGCTGAAAAGGCGAGGGTGCTCAGAGGTTCTCCGTGGCAGGTGTGCACCGACAAAGTCCTGTGGAGGAACTACCCTCTGGGAAAAGTGCCCGGACAATCAGACGACCCCTCATGTCTCATGGTGGACAACTACTCCACAATGGCTGTGTTAGACCAGCCTGTGGAGTTAGAGAGCAACACAACGCACGTCACCGGAGTCTCAGCACCAGCTAGGACAGCCGAGGGCCACTTGTGGAGCCATAGTGAAGTTAATAAGCTGAAAACTGGACTGCAGCTTTTCTGAGTTACACTGTAAATGCAGAACGTGCAAAAAAATGTAAAAGTTTTCTGTGCAGCTAAAAAAAAAAAAAAAATCATCAGACATCAACATAAGGCTTTTTTGTCTTTAAGGTTTTTGAAAATTGTTGCCAAAGATGAGATCAAATCATATTTATATTCATCTCACCCTAAAAGTAAACAATGGATTCATTGACTAAACTTAAATTAAATTAGGTGCAGCCCAAGCAACTATAAAAACCTTATATTATGTTTTAAGATGAGGACTGTAACACAGTGACTCCAGTGTCTTTAATGTTCAGAGTCTTTGTTGCATATTTGGAGTGTCTGTTGAAGTTTTTGTTGAGCACTTCTGCTAAATAAATATTTTTTTCCCTACGTAACTTCTTTATGGGGCTCCACATTATGTTTAATAATAATAAATAATAATCACACTGGAGACTAAATTGGAAGTGTGTGTGTGTGTGTGCGACTGACCGGAGCACTCCGTACCAGTTGGTGGCGGTAAAGCTGTTGTTTATAAACGAAGAAGAAGAAAAAAGAAGGAGAAGAAGAAGCAGCGTCGTCTTTGAAGCGTTTGTCTCACTTCGGTCGCTCCATTTTGTCTGTTTTTTTTTTCTTCCTGCGTGTCAGGAACCATTCAGCAACAAGCAGAGCTTCTACGAAGAACGTAATACATTTGATTGTTGCATTTGATTTCCGACCAAGACGGTAAGTTGTCACTTTGTACTGGCGTTATGAAAGTGCTGCGTCATTCCGAGCTAGCGGCTCATGGTTTCAGCTAAAGCAATAAAGGGCGTTTGAGCGGGAATCTCCTGCCAGAATATGAACATAGTGTTTTCTGTGCATATCTTTTATTTTTTTATTATTTCTTTTTAAAAACACGATAACTTACGGGGCTGACTGAATTTCAAATCATTTGCTTGTAGCCGCGATAAGGCGATTGGGACATTGTTAGCAAGCTAACATAGAAATAGTTTAGCCAATTGTATCTCCGTTTGTTAGACGTACTTGTAACTGCACAGTATTGTGGCTGTGGGAGATTTTAGAGCGTTTCACTAAAGTTCATCCTCGGTGTGTTGCTTCACAAAGGAGTTCCTGCGACACGCGGTAAGAAGCTAATGCTAATGCTATCGGGCCTGGATTAAATAAGAGCTCAGCTACGTCCACCACACACGTCAGGTTGATTAATGTGCGGTTACTGCGTGAGTAACAAGATGTAATGACACCGAGTTAGGTGCCAACATGATCGTTAAATCTTATGACAATTTGGATAGCTGTTGTGTTGTCGGAAATTATTATGGCTCTTCAAATGTGCACACGAAGCCCTGTAGGATTATGGATTGAAACGGAACTGGTTAATTATTATGTACCTAATACTATGTTTCATGTTTATAGGCGAGGGTGTTTTCATTATCTTACTGAGAGGGAGAAGTAGTTGTTTTTTTTTTTTTTACCTATATGAATAAATCTCATATTTTTTGTCCCCCACAGTTGATTTCTTCTGGACAGGATTGTTGGTGATACATTTCCAACCAGAATGATCACCAGGAGGAGAGCTCACAACACCGTGATGCAACCGCTGCAGGTTGAAGTGGACGAAGTGAATGTCTTGGAAATAGAAGATCTTCCGAGTCCATCCGAGGGGGTCCCTGCTGCTGACATTAATTCCACTGGAATAGATCTAGATGACCTCTTTGAAATTGAAGACTTAAAATGGACTCTGGAAGGAGATGCTGTGTCCCCACTCTTTGATGAAGACTTGGCTAATCTTGGCGTTTATCATGCTCAAGACCATGACTCCGGCAATGAAGCTTCTACAGCCTCATCTCCAGAGAGAATGTCATCTGACTCAAAGAAGCGAAACAGGCAGTCCCACCACGTGATCAATAAAAATGCCATCGCTGCCCGACTGAATCGTCTGAAGAAGAAAGAATATGTCAGCGGTCTGGAGAAGAGAGTGGGCTCCCTGTCAACAGAAAATGTCGTCCTCAAACAGGAAAATTCTCAGCTGACCAGAAGGGTGGAAGAATTGGAAGATGAAACCAGGTACCTGAGGGCTGTGCTGGCAAATGAGAGCATGTTAGCCCAGCTCTTGTCCAGGCTGAGCGGTGTGAATGGGATGAAATTATCTTCCTCGCTTTTCCAGGGCTCCAACTCAAACGATCACGACTACGCATTGCCGAGGAAGCGTGTAAAAGTGGAGGAGAAAGAGACATCTGGTGGCGTGTGTCTGCATGTGGACAAGAACCATGTCTCAGTGGAGTTCTGCACTAAGTGTGCAGAGAGTGCAAGCACGTCGCTCAAAATGTAGGGTCAAGTACTTCTCTCTGTTTTCAGATGTTGAGACTGAACTTGATATGGCTCTGAACTTTCATACGGTGGATTAGCACCGAATTTAAGGTTATCTAAGAACTGCAGGATGTGCATGAGTTTTGTATGATGACGGTTTGAGTACACGTTACTGCTAAACCTTGTTGACAGTTTCTTCTAGGTAATGGTTGATCCACCATATGGGATGAGTGGCTTTCTGAACACCTTTACCTGCTTGACTTCATGGTAAGGATCAGACAAGAAAAGTCTTTGTTTTTGTTCTCCACAGGCTTCAGCGCTCAGCACTGACTTTAGCTCTTCTATGTTATATGCCTGCTGGTTACAGTTAGCCAATTGTGTGTACTTTGGTTGTTTCTTATGTACAAGTAGAAATGATTTTATTTTAGTCTTAACATATGTATGTAAGCTTTAAATCAATACATCCTGAATGTTAAGATGAAAGTGAAGGTCCACAAAGAGTGCATGGATTTATCAAACTGGAAATTCTATAATCCACAAAAACTATATAAATCTGAGTCAATAATGAAAATGGATCTCTTTGTGAACCTACACTCCTGTACAAAAGAATACTTTCATTTAGCGCCACCTATTTTTCTTTATGCTGAAGTGGAATCTTCTGGTGGAAGGGGAGGAGGCTGGACAAGCTGCTTCCAACGTGGCCTGGTATTTTGTTAAAGGTAGTATTGGTAACAAATGGTATAAGTCATATTTTACCCATACTCCACCACACCTATAGCTGCAGAGCTCATGCAGCATCTTTGGGGCTGACTCCAGTACTTGGAGCAATGCTACCACAGTCTCATATGTCTTGTATATATTTACATACTGCAATGTACATAAACACACTCAGAATGAGCTGTTGTAATTAATCGCCACTTTTGATCAAGTGTAATGACTGTAAATGTGTATATAACTTTGAATTGTTTGAGGTAAATGGCCTTTGAAACTGTTGGACAAATAAATCATATTTTCATTATATTTGAGTAACGCATATCTACTGAGTCTTAATCTGTACTGTTGATATTAATGCATCTCTTTTTCTCTTTCTGAACAGCAAGCTCTCTGCCGATAAAGGTCTAACTATTCCTGAACATTTGGGTCACGTCTGGTAAAGGTTGTCAGAAGTAAAGACCACATTTGATGGAAGCACAAGGCACACTGTGAGGGCGTGCCCGTGTTTTAGCCCATTTACTTCACGTTATTGGTAGATCCTCGCATCACAGTGCAATCATGCGGATTCAGTTTCAATGGGCCTGGGTCAGCAGTCTACTTACACTATGACAATTCCACAGACAGCTGAGAGCACAACCAACGCACATGGTAGTTGCTACTTTAAGGAAGTGTGTGTTTATTGGTGTAAACACTAATTGTACAGATTCAGAGCCTCACATGATCTGATGGAGAGGGTAACGTGTTTGAACTGCCACACAGCAGCAGATTGGACATTCTGCTTAATGAGAGAGACCTCCTTTTCAAACGTTTCTATTTTTGAACTATAAAGCCACTCACTGAAGTAGTCAAGCAAATGTGTTTTATCATCAACTTATTTTCAGTAGTGGTGCAGTGTTAAGTCATGCAGATCTGAAAATATTTGATGCCATTTTCGGAGCATTTTTTCCCATTTGTAGCAGGAAGGAATAGTACAAAGGTACTGCAGAGCTGAATCATGGGCTTTGTGACCAGCTAGAAGGAAAGGTGAAAGGCTTCAGCTTGGCCTTTCAAAGCCATTTAAATTCTCTCTGACAAGTTCTTGAACTGCAGAACCACATTTAAAGGCATGAAATATTATTCTATGAATTCCTGCAGTGCTACTCAAACTGTAGCCTTTAGCTTAGCATGGAAAGTCGAAAAGTGCAAAATGTGTCAATATCATCAATGTCCACCATCAATTGTAGTGAACTTGCTCTGTATACAGTAGCATGGTGAATAGCTAAGCTTTGTAAGTATGATTTGACAGTTATGGCTTATTTTACTGTTCTAACATTTTAACAATACTGTTCTAACATTTTAATTTTAGAACAGTAAATGCTGCTGAGTCCTGTCAACACTGAAAGTGTGGCCAAGAAAAGCACTTCCTGTTTGTCAGCATTCAGCTGGAAGTATGTGGGCTAAAACAACATCCTCAGTGCAGACCTTCAGTTGGTTGTGTTGCTGCAAACCAACCATTTAAAATGAAAACATGTTATTGTAGTGCAAAGGTGATTAGATTGGGACTAACCAATAGAACCAAACATCCGTAAAAACAGCTCACTTTTCTTTTACATGTAGTTAAAAGTGGAATTGAGTGAATGCTTTTGGTCACGTCATACAAAAACAGCATTTTACAGTCAGTATCAGGTTACCAGCAGGAGTGTCTCCAGTTTTTCTCACTTCAACCTGTGCAGTCTTCCTTTTAGTGGCAATGAGTCCAAGCAAAACATGCCTCCGTAAGTACAGATGTTAGAAACTACAAAAATACAGGTCTGTGTAGACGCATGGGGCAACTCGGCCTCCCCACAGAGTGCATCAGTGCATAAACTACTCAATAATAACTGAAGTCATATAAATGCGTTGATTTGACTTTGAGGATTTTCAGTAGTTCTGAGCAGGCAGACAGTTCAGTGTACTGACTGTAGCCATGTGTCAGCCATCTTGGATTGAGGTTGTAATGAAAGCAATTGATATTTTGAATACAAAATGATTAATCATTTTGCTGCTCCAGCCATGAGTCAAACTGTGCCAGTTGGTCAGATTGATGACACCACATGTTTGAGAGACCTCTTCAGCTGCTGGGCTCAGTGTTCATCCGGACGTCACAGAGGTCTGCATCGGTTTAATGCCTGCAACATGTCAGAAAGCAGCTTTGATTCAAGTGTGAAAGTAAAGTGTGACATGTATATCCAGCAGTAAACCTCTGCTGGCTCTGTATGGTTCAACTGAAGGGGACCTCTGTGTGTGTGTGTGTGTGTGTCTCGGCTTTGTGTCCACATTTAACTGATGACTCATTCAAATATGAAATCACAACAGCGAGTCACAGGACTTTACCTCACTTTCCCTCTGAAGGTATCAGTGGCCTGCAACATCATAAACAGGGAGTGTAACAGGCCTACTAGCCCTGTCTGTCGGTAATTAACCCTTTGAGTCGTCACCACATCCTGATCGCCTGTAAGTACAGTTATTTAACACAGAACTAGCTTTGAAAAAAGAAGTCGAGCTTTATTAAAAAAACGTGTCTTGGTGGTTTCATTTCAATAAATGTCCAAAAAAGAAAATATATTTGTGGTTGCAGTGGTTTGATTCGTTTTACGTTGGCTTATTGACCCCTGAGCTTTATCTGCTGTCAATGAGGTTGAATAAATAACTCATAAATAAACGTTATATTTAATTCTGAAATGTAAGAGGTCACAGTAATTAATTTAAATGTTTATGTTTTCTACACTTTCCGTGCACGCTGTGGTCTTCTGACATCATGTCATAGAGAAATGTCGCCACCTGCTGGTAAAGCTGGGGCCTGTCGCTGGTGACTTTCTGCACTTTTAACAAATAGTTTTATCTTTATTTCTGAAAATACAACTTTGCACTTTGTTACATATTATGATATTTTGTAATAACTGAAAATCAGGAAATGAAATGTATGCTTTTATCCCCATGTTGCCTCAGGCGATGTAGTTTTTAACTGCACTTCAAATCTTGTGGTATTTGAAGACATTTTTAAACATAAACGAATGCCAGCAGATATTCTCAGTTTCTGGACTGCAGTTTTAACGCCTAAATGGCGCGTTGCCTTCATTAAAATCTTTCAGCACACCTGCTGAGGCGTCCCCCTGTCTGCTGTGCCCCTCCCATCACAGGTGCCATGAACAAACATCGTTCTGGCTCTGTTTGAGTGTCACAGTGTGAACAAACAACACAGGACCACACAGACTTTGTCAAAGTTATTATTGTAGAATACTTCGTTGTATTTTTTCTTTCATACAGACAAAAGGTGTTGGACTTAATTCCCATTAAATTCTCTTAGATTTCCATACAGATTTAGTCTACAGTATACAGGTGTGTTCTTTCTCATATATAGATATTTATTCGCTTAAATAACAGGCAGGTAACTCTTTAATATATTCAATAGTCTTTATGATTTTTTTTGGTCTTTTTTCATTTCAGCACAGTTAAGGCTGCATTTTCTGTCTGCAGAACAGCACTGTGTTGTGCAAGAAGGGGGACCATTCCACACACAATATTTACAACAATATGTATAATGAATAATGTAAAACCTTAGGTCCTTCCCATTGTTACATGGCAGTAAATGCTCGTGTCAGATCTAAAAGAGCAGCCTAAACAGCGCACTGAGGCGCTGCACTTCTGCGGTCTCTAGCTCTGCATCGCCCTCCAGTTCTCCATCCTCCCTGGGTCCCCACTTTTGTCCAGTCCTTTTAGATCATAATGAGGTACATTTTGTATCTCCTGTTCTTTATTTACAGAGTGGCACCTCTGGTCTTAAGAGACTGTTAAGTATCTCCTCACCTCTGCACACTTCAGGGGCTGTTCAATGGACAGAAAACACAGCCCTCAGAATATGCTCAGGAGAATGTGCAACTGTCTTTTTTCCCATCAGTGAGAGCACCGGTGGAGAAAATCAATAATAAATATAATCATAATCATAATATACAAGCGCTTCAATTTTGTTGTTCCTCTCTTTACAAAAAGCAAAAGGAGTAAAAGAAAGAAACATCCAAAATAAAAAGAGTGTAACAGGAACATAGTACCTATAAATCAAAGATGCACATTTGGGCGATCTGTACAGTTGTGGTGCAGTTGTACAATTTATAATTTCGATAAATATATTCTTTTTCACATAGCCTTCTGTGAAACTGTCTCACAACATCATGATGTAATGTGGCTGGACGGATGGACAGAGATGGCTGGAACTGGACAGTCACATTTACACCACTGAAAATCCTCCTCCTGTCGTCCGGTGCATGTACTGTATGCAGAAAGCACTGGTGTAGCCGTGCTTAGAGGTGCTGAAATAGAATAGGTTAGACTTGAACAAGGTGTGTTTGTGTGTGTGTGAAAGAGAGAGGGGAAGAGAGCAGATGTGGAGATCATAGCACACAGAAGTGACAGTAGCCTAAATGATTTACCAACACATAAAGAGTGACATTAATGATACCAAATGCATGCTTCAAAACAGACAGACCAATACAGAGTCACCACCCGCCCGAGTCGGGGGAGGTGATGATGATGATGAGCATTCAAGAAGACAGAGTTCTGTACAGGTAGGGCTGTTCCCAGAGAGCGCATCCTGAAACAGACCTAGCAGGACAGACTCTCGCTGTGTTTCTAATCCTACGGCTGGGGACAGGTGACACGGCAGCCTGTTGCATATTTTCTGCCCTTGCCTTTCCTCTGGCGGTGGGACCAGTTGATAACTTGGTGGAAGGTGGGTGGGTGGAGTTTGGAAGAAGGGATGGGAAGGGAACGGCGGGGGGGGGGGGGGGGGGGGCGGTTTGCAATTATTTTGGGTGTGCCACACCCAAGCAAAAATTACTCACCCTGTAACCAACAA